>JAECUM010020194.1:0-11328 GCA_016617855.1 Megalonaias nervosa
GGATAACACCAACATGTATCATGCTTCGACAGTGAAGAGCCGCTCTTATTTTCCTGTAAAGGGAAGATGTGCCACCATTACCTACCTTATATCTTCTCAGTACGCTTCGAAGCTCGATATTTATATTCATTCCATTCTATGTATTACTGATGCAGCCTTTCAGATGTATGTATTTATATTACTGCACATCTGGCCTATTTATTCCGATTTCGGTTTGTTCTTTAAAATATTTTGCAACAGTTACGTTTTATCATAAAAAAAAGTTTAGACCATACCTACATGCATAAATTACATTTTTATATTTTTAATGAAGTTGGTCCAAAGTTGAAGGCTTAAATGCTTCATTAGGATAATGCAGAACCAGAAATATAAATCAAGGCTACTCCTGTTTAGGCAATCTGGATAATGGTTTGTTTAGAACGTCATCCATCGATTGGAATACGTCCGTATTAATTCCAAATATATTTCCTACAAGCCTCAACAATGCTACATTTAGCTGTGAGAAGATAGATAGATAGATAGATAGATCGATCAATCAATCGATCGATAGATAGATAGATAGAGTTAGTAACTAAATGTTACTTCTTCTCTGAAATAATATCAATAGACCTAAGACACTTTTGGCATTTTCCGCTTTCTATAGTGTGAAAGTTTGCAAGTAGAGTTCAGATTGTAGGCAAGCTCAAGTGATAAGACGAAGATTTCAAAATCAAATATTTCCCCAAGTTTGTAAAATAGCAGAATCTTGCCCACCATGAATTATGTATTCACTGTCTGATAAATGTGCTCGTTTACATACTATGGTTAAAATTAAGGTCCATGATAAAAGGAAAATAAGAAATAGTTACAAAATTGCACATTGACCACCATTGAAACATAGTATTACAAATAACCATGAAACTGACGCATATAAAGTAAAAAGAACATCTTCACAGTATATTACAATTATGTATGTCTTAAAGTTTTACCACATATTCAGAATAAGCAGGCTTGCAATTTTAAACATCGGCAAATTCTGGATTTTATTTTACAATTCGCAATGCCCTACAACAATTAAATCCAAATAGTATGTATACATGGTATGCATTTGCCATTGTATCATGCAAGATTGTACCATCTAGTCAGCCTCTATGCATTTTTGTTTATTATCCCAATGCCGACCATCTAGCCGAATGTATATGCCTGTTAAGGATCCAGCAAATAATTTCACACACCTGAGCCCATTACTTTGTTTATTATAGTTACTTACTAACGTTATATTTATATATGTCGATTGATTGTGCAATTAGGTAAAAAGTCTTAATCAAATGTGTAAACATGTGTTTATTCAAACCAATAAATTCTGTAAACTTTCACACTCAAACGCTTCACATTATTCGGAAGGTAATTTTAGAGATAGTCAAGCTATTTTTTGAAGGTAAATAATTCCTGCAAGCTGGCTGAAATAATACAAAGCAATAGCGGTGGTGATCGGAACTTTTGAAGTTTGAAGATACCTCGACTTTAAGACTAACATGTCACGACAACAAAAAATATGCTGTTTCATAATCAAACTTGGAAAATGTGTACTGTACACTTTTTTAAAAATCGTGTCCTTTCAAACTGAAATAACTCACCAGGAAACAGTGAAATTTCAAAAGTAGTCCAACCTACATCTTGGTAATGTCATTCTTGCGTTCATTATACGTTTATTCCCGTTTTGATTACAGACTGGTATAGTAGGTTTATAAGGCACATGCATTCTTTTTCGTTTTCATGCACCGGCCATTAGTTGGAGTGTATTATGTCTAGATCTTGTTAGCTCGTCTGTGTGTTCGTATCTTACCAAGTTGGTTTTAAAGCAATAACTAGGATCTCCATGTGGTCAAAAGCAGAAAGGTCAAAGCCACTGTGACCGATACAAGGAAAACTTTCCTTCACCATCTGCAGATACACAACCAACTAATAACACTGATTTCAGATCAAAAAGATCAACATTAAAAGTCACCGCTAATTAGGGAAGAGCGCGTTTTTTCCCACAATAACTGGAGTTCTTTTCCATTATCTAAAGCTAGCAAACTTTGTGGATGCCTTGCACTAATGGAAAGGAGGAACCCTATTGATCTCAGACGCTAAAGTCAATCAGATTGAAATAAGCAAAATGGTTACAACAGAATAGCTTAAGTTCTCCATCACTGATGAGTTTTTAAAACTAAAAAACAAACCGAAAGCACGTGGCTTTTAAATCGTGTAAGAGTTCAAAGTTCAAGGTCGTGTTGAGTACGAGACTAACATGCAGAGGTCAAGGTCACCGCAATCTACAATTAGTTCAACAACACACACCTTACCCAAGCTTTATGGGATGATATATGTCCATCGATTTCATGGTCAAACAAGCAAAGGTCAAGGTAACACAAGAAAATGGTTTCTGCGAAAACATTGCTGCTATCTACAAAGATGTCTACGAAACACTGTGCGTACACTATGTAACCTTAACTGTACACCTGTTCAAAAGCCGATGTGAATTAAATGTTATAATGAGATATTTAGATGTATCTGATGGGAGAAAATTAATAATAACCAATGACGATACAACTTTGATCATCATACTGAGTAAATATGTACCATCTTATTTCTGATGTTGGGTTATTACCCGTGCCTGTATGTATGTACCAGTGTTTAACTGCACCTTGGCAAAATAACGGGAATATGGTATCAAATAGAGTAATGTTCTGAACACATTTTATTTTCATTGGAATAAAGTAGTAGTAGTAGTAGTAGTAGTAGTAGTAGTAGTAGTAGTAGTAATAGTAGTAGTTTTTAAATTGTATTGATTACTTGGAAAATTAATGAGATTTGTACCTTTTTAATAAGCATGAGAATCTTTCATTTTTTTAAAATTATTTTTATATCACCTACTGAAAATAAACTGACTGCTGAGCGCTCTATCTCGTTTATTTACTTGTTATTTCTTTTTGATAACATTATTTTCTCAACCATTTTCTTTTCTCCATTTTAACAGTATCTGCAGTCTTTGAAATGGTCTGGCTTAAGGAAGTGACTACAAGAGTCCAGACGGAAAAACGTACACCAATGGACCTAGATCTCCTTAATGAACTGACCTATCATCTCACGCGCCGTTCAGACATACTGACCTAACATTTGAGGAGGAACCATGACATTAATCCAAATGCTGACTTCTGTTTTGCACGGAAATTGAAAGACGGTCGACCCATTCTGGTGAAAGCACGAAATTTGGAAAAGGAGGTAAGCTTTCAACGCATTACTGCAAAAACGTTTTGTTGCATTACTCGCCACCATCTTAAAAACAAGTAACAATAATATATGTATGAAGCTTCTGTAACACTTAAATTAAAACTAGTATGGTAGTTAGTTTAAGAAAGATGGGTTCAGATTCCTGAGACACTTTTACAATTTCCTAGGCACAAGTGGTTAAGATTTCTTAAACACTTGTAAAAGTAGCTCGATGTCTATAACTATATGTCTATACAATCGTGCTATTGATACATTGGTTCAATGAAATTAAGAAAAGTAGTGAAAACGAGATCACCTGATATTTTGAGCAACTTAATCTTTACCTGCAGACAAGTTATATGTTGTAGATTTAAAACTAAATAAATACATACATAAATATCTAAGTAAATAAAACAAAAACTAATGAGATAATTACAAAATATAGCAAATAATAATATAATGTATATATCTGTGTCAATTGTGTGCAAAACATTTACGTACATGTTTTATATACGCTTAATCATATTTGACACAAAAGAAAGTATTCAATTATCATAGACTCCGTTTGTGGTTCATGCTAACATTAAATCTCTCAACATACCGTACACAGAGTGTCCATGCACATTGTCTGATGAAAAGTTGTAAAATACCAGCCACACAGTAAGATGCAATACAGCAAATATGATCAGCCCTATTATACACAAGGTACGCAACGACCGATATGAAGATGAAACAAAGAATGCGACTATTAAAATGTATCTGCAGAAAAGATATTGGTAGACCAAAGAACTCAAACGATGTCTACTGGAGGAACAATTCTGGTACTCACTTCACATTTTCAGTTATAAAATCCCGTATTATATAATCTTTCTTTATTGCAATCGCCCATAACAAGAAGAACGAAGAATAGAAAATCCACATTAACCCTTTTCATTCTACGGATGCGAGTATTCGGATTCCAGTGTCAAGAAGAATTTAAGAAGGTACTGTCCCATTAAAATGTAACAAAAAGCATTACCAGTTTACCAAAGTCACGTCCTCCTGCCATTAAGTAGCTTTCTTAAATGCATCATCTAAGTTTACATCTTTTTGAAATAATATAACCTGTGCAATTACTAAAATATATAAACATGCTTTAAACTCTTTTGCTTGCTTAAGATTTTGTTAGTGCCAACTTAGTTTTCTCTTATAGTCTTCGACCATATCTACTAGTTTTAAGTAAACATCAGTTTTACAAACTACTATAGCTGGGGTACAAGAATGTAGTTCACCAGTTCTCAACAACCCTACTGATGGGGCAAATGTTATAGTTGGCACGTTTCTTTGATGAAGAGCAGCTATGTACATTCCTGACCATATTAAAAATACATGTATTCTTTCATTTTGGGGTAAATATCTGCAGACAAATATCTTGCCGAGTATGTAAACTATGTTTTGTTTCCTTTTCTTGGTTCTAGTGTCGTCTTGAGAAAGTTCTTTGAAATTGTGTGTCCAAGACAAATGGATTGGTAGGTTCCGTAAGCGGCTTAGATTATTTTCACGTCAGTTTGGCTGTCGTGTTCAATTTGTTCACGTGTGTGTGTGTGTGTGTGTGTGTGTGTGTGTGTGTGTGTGTGTGTGTTTCCGACTTTCACTCTGCGTCTACCTGTATTTGATTGATAGGATGTGGCTTACTGCTAAGACAGGAAGAATGGGGCATTCATGACCATCAGATGTGTCAAAAAGCCAATGAGCAGTGTAACAGAGTCATCGTAAGTGTATTATAATATTAATATTTACAGACAACGCACCTACGGCCATAACTGAAATTATAATCTCTACCCTATACAGTATATGATTCATTCATCTGTTTGATTTTTTAGATGAGAAGCAACAAGATGCAGTAATCTCAAAGCCTTTTAGATGACCCATCTGATATGATCTCACCTGCACATTCATGTTTGTCAGACCTGTCAACTCAAAACGTACATTATTTTAAGTTTGTCATTTGCATAGATTGAAGCCTAGAAATCTAACAGAGGAAATATTGTTCCTTCTTTGTGGCATATTGCAGTCATTGCTTTCATTATAATTGATTCATTGCAAGGGTCGTAAGAGCTTACAAACAGAGAAATCTGTACATTCTCTGTGTGAAGGTGCGGTTTCCCAATATCATCAACCACAGTTGATCCACCCAATGTGTTAGCGCTGTGTTCAAGGTTGTTACGGAGTTGTCTTAAGACGGTTACCTCTAAATTAGGAAAACGCGGGATTGGTCACCATAACCAAAACAGCAAAAATAACAACCATCATATGATGGCAGCAGGTAAAATATTGGTTCACAACAACAGTAGAACAAAATACTTGGCTTTGTATTCAAACGTAGTGGGAGAAAGAAATGGCAACAGACTCAAAAATTATGTAGCACTGTGAAAACAAGGACAGACTTAAATTATCGCTGATAAATTTGCTTGTTTTTCAAATTATGTGCACGCAAAATTAAGCATATATGTCGAATCCCTGTCAAGATTTGTATCATGCAATAAGAATTATTTTTATATCAGCCATGACAGATAGACAGGGTTTAACAAAATAACAAAAGTGCTAACATTTTTATGCTTCATTGCCAATGGGCAGAATTTGGACATGAAAGTAAAATTATCTAAAGCTTCTTATGTACTTAAATATTATAGAAATAGTGTACAACCCGGGTGTCTGAGCTATTGAAATTGATGTGTTTATTTATAGATTCGAAAGATAGTAGTGGCTTTTGTTTACTTATGAGGTTCTTGTGTCTATAAAATATTTCCCACACCGGCCGCTTTTGACCAGATGATGGAGAGAGGACAAGTGGTTTTTCTGAGTAAAGGTTGTCAGACACATACTATCAACCTCTTGATGCGTTTATTCTGACTGTTAAAGCACTGTAATATTTTTCATATTCTTCTAGATTTATCTCTTGCTCAATAAATTCAAATTTTAAAACTATTCAGATCATATGTATTGTTAAGTGTTAGTCATATTTGCTAAGCAAAAACATGTCTCATGAACAAATACAATCTATTTAAAATTGTTAGTGCTTATTGGACTATAGTCCATCATACAATCTATTCTGCAGAATCGCTTGACAGAAGTCCTTTAACAACAGTGCTTTTGCACAAATTGGGGAACACTCTACAAAAGAACTATATAACATTTTTTTTTTTTGTTTAAGGCCACTGACCCAAGTACAAAATTATACAATGAAGAAAATATATAATCGGTATGAACACACATTAGTATTGTCTAAGTCAAAAGTATGGTGGTAAGCCATATAATTACATACTTTGACAGAATAAACTTAATAACACAATTTGTAAAGTATTTTGCTTAATCTTGAAGGCAATATGTATATATCCTCATCCGATTTATTACAAAGTAAATTGCAAAGAAATATTCATAATATGAGTATTAGTAACGGTAGGAAGAAACTTAAATGTTAATTCTGAGTATTTTGGACTTTTGAATGAAAATTTAAACTCGTCTTCAATTTCCATGTAGTCACATCATTAACATAATCTACGTGCTCAATTGACGTTAGTCTTGTTGTAGCTCTATGAACGGGAAGCTCTCATAACGAGAATGTATAGCCATTTTAATTTGTTATGATCAACAACATGTATTTGTCACATTGCAAAGGAGTGTTATAACTCTTATAACTATTTAAAGCGATTGATCCCCTTGCAACGTGGTGCAAGTCTTGCAAGTTCCAGTTCCCTAAAGGGGAGTACTTAATATTCAACCTTGTCTCACTCCAAGCTTGTATTCAAGGTTTTCACTTAGTTGATACTGAGATGTTTTAAAAGTAGACATAATACCTGAACATATATTTACTAATATTAGGTCTATCATTTGGAAATGTAGTAAATAATGTACTGCGAGGATCTACTAAAATTATTCCTTTTCAATTGTGCAGATCACAGGTGTTGGTTTTCTTTGAAATTGGCGTAAACAAGGTTTTACTTCATCTATCGGGAAAGTTAAAATTGATGAAAGTAGTATTAACGAGAGATATTAAATAAGGTACACTCATATCTACCTTACACTTGAAAATTTATCAATGAAGCGCATCTTCACCAGTCTGAGTTGCTATTGCCAAGTAAATGTAATGCTTTCAATAGTTGATTCTGATGTTTTTTTTTTTTAGTTGAAAATCTGATTTGTGTCATCGCCGTTGCAGTTGTTATACCATAAGCATGCTTTTCCATACCATGTTTAATAACTACTACAAACTGTGGGCCTAATTCGCGTTTAGATGGATTCAGTATACTTTACAAATACTCTAAACATTACATATGTGATACATTTATGGGTATTTCAAGTGAGGTACACTTAGATATCACGTTTAGAAGATCCCAAAAATATTTCCCTCAGCAAGGGAATTCTATAATTAGGTATACAGTGCTTTGATCCAATGTTTCTTAGCTCTGCGATGATCTACTATTTACAACATACCGTGACCTTGAGTCTCTTTTCTGTAGGAATCTGTGAGTTTCTTGACACTGATTTTAGTCCTCGGTCAGCTGAAATTTTTATAACTGTCATATATATATATATATATATATATACACACACACACCAAACAGAACGGAAAGTGTTATCCCTGGATTCAATAGAAGAATGCTTGATAATAGTAGGTAGAATTAATATTTTAATATAAAAAATACTATCATACAGGTTATAGAATTTTTAATTCGTACTCTACGGAGATTCGATCCCAGGTCCGCGGGTAAACGGCACCCATCGCCTTGCCTGCACACTCCAGCCCATATTCCATCACAACTAAGCACGCATCACCTAAAACTGATGCAATTGAATCGAGTTTATATGCACTCGTGCGTAGAAGACACACTCGCATGACGACCTAGTAATTAATTCTCATCTATCTACACAGTCATCCGGAATGGAGGTAAATACATATAAACAAGGTATCAAAAACGTATGAGTGATATATGAGAAAAGTATATGACATTTGGGAAATGATATGAAACAATTATGATTTGAATACGATTTTACCAATTTATTACACTTGTTATATGACATAATACCATTTGAAGCGACGAATGAAATAACCGTCAAAGCTATTTCGATTTATACATATACCAATATGATTAATTCTTTCTTAGTAGGTCATGTGTATCCTTACACTCATCGTCCTATTTGGATGGTAGGGCATAATTATCATGGTGATTTCAGTTATTTGTATGCCACTTATATTAAGCCTATGGATTTTTTTAATCATTTATGTTAATACTGACTTAACAGTTATAAAGTACTTTATGGCGACGGCCATCGGTATTAGCATAATCGTCATCAAAGTCAATCAAGTCAAGATTTGAGTCAGAATTGTTAACCGAGTTAGTGGGTTTAATTATTATTCTCACAATTATAATTCCTATTACCATAGATATTATTTTTTTTAACATAAATAACACTAGTACTACCACTTTTACCGCACGTCACACTAACATTACTTCTTTTTCATAATTTATACTTTTGCTTTTTCTGTTTTTGTTATAAATTTATAGATGCACTAGGCACAATTTTCGGTGCAGTGAAGGGTATTGATACAACCTTAGGTATTGGTTCTATTGGACTGGTTCTGTTACGGATCATAAATTAGGCAATGATGCATTGGGTAACTTTCAAACTAATATATAAACAATCGTTTCATCAAACATATTAACGCCTTTTTCACATACAATTTCAGCCATCTTTGCAGGTTTGGTTTCACTCGCTCTCTTAAGTATTTTCTCCGCATAAATCCATTTATATTAAGAACGTGAGTTTAATACCGTGCCTTTGTATGTATAGAATGGTGTAATGAAAGAGTATATAGTATATGGTGTCTTAAAATTGTTATATGGAACAGATAACGTATTATTATAGGCAAAACGGATATCAATTGATCCACACGATAGATTCAGCGTCTTACATGTCAGCTTTAGTTAATGACGCTTTTCGTTCTTATACGCGTACTCCTGTAAACACATTTTCTGACTCTAGATATAACCTGATTTAACTAATTGGTATTTGTGCTTCCTGCTGTGGTCATACTAATTATACTAATGGTATCGGGTTCTACCAGTGTCACCTGCAAGGAAAATGGGAAATGTCAGAACTGGCAACTCGTGTAGCGTAACTTCAGTATTTATTATCCAAAACATTAGACTAATGTGCACGATAATTTTGAACATAGGAAAAAATGAATAGGAAGTGTTATTTGCCCCATTAGCTGGCAGCAAAGATATTGATAATTAGCAATGTTGTAGAATCTGAATGGTTATACAATAAAACACCTTAATCCCTGATTGACTTTAAATTTGGCTTGTTACATGTACACAAAAATAAACGATACAGTCTTGCAAGTCTCAATAAACAGAACCACAGTACAATATCGTCTACTAAAATAGTACAGTGATAAATCATTCAATGACCTAAAATACATTTAGAATACTTGTTTGAAGAGTACAGAATAAATTCGTCCAAAGTATTGCAAATGTGCACGTTCAGTTTACAAACAAAATGCTCAAGAACGCCAAAACATATTGTTACTTGACTATGATTGTCGCCATATTAAGGAATCGTAATAATAATTTAACCTCATTCATCAGGTAATGTCACTAGGAGATCAAGCTGTATCTATATATGCATGTAAAATCATGACTGATTATAATCTCGTATCAGACCAATCACTCACGGTAGCACTTTGAACATCATGATCTTATACAGGACCACTCAGATGTCGAGTTCACAATCGAATTTCATACAAAAACACTCACACAAACATAATGAAATAAAACGCATCAATCCCACCAATTCATCAGTTTATAGTTACACTAAAGCATAAGTATCCAGGAAAACAACATTGTCCTTACCTGCAAGAAAAATGTAAAAGTCAAAACTTCCAACTCTTGAGTACTTATTTTCTAAGCACTATTCTAATAAGCTCTCTGCACGACCTTGACTTGAATGCATCGGTATGACATGCATTAGGCCTCAACTAAATATAAAAGAGGATCGCGATGAATAGAAAGAAAATGCAAAACGTATGATAGATAAAAAAAAAATAATAAACGAGGAGTGCCTCGAAACAATAACAACTCGTCACACTGATCTTTAAAAGGAAAGGATGAATAATTCAAGCGGTTACTGGCAACAGAAGAAATCTAATCTGACTGACCGCTATCATTATATAGAAGCAAGAGGATCTGGCTGACCTTTTTGATCATGTAAAAAACACATATGTTTTGGAATGGAAACATACGAAATCGAAGACATTAGTTATGATCTTCAACCAGCTGAGACTGATGTTACATCACGAAGCTTCCTGGAAGATCTACGTGTTCCTGGCAAACGATACGTTCTACTGGATCAAGTACATATCCAACGAGAAAAGTCAGTCGAAGAGAAAGATATACAATGTATTGTTTTATTTGAAGAATCAAATGTACATAAAAATTCTTAGTATCTTCTTTTGATTCAGTGGCATGAAGGTAAAATCCATTTTTCGAGCTCATAGACTAATAAAGTCTCTTTCCTCTGTTGCAATTTCAGACAAGCAAAATCGATTACCTTTTGATTATATTTCGTTTCTCTCTTGGTTTGAAAGGAAAACGCGATCGGAAGAAAGTACGAATATATCACTATGACAAAAACCTTTCGTTATTTTCGAGGGACCTTAGTTTAAAGCCCTATTCTATTTTGTTCACTTGTTTTGTTTTGGGGAAGTTTGAGAGTAGCGGGCAGTGACATAATGCAGGAAACTAAAATTAAATTTAACTCACAGTCGTTTTATTTAATAAAGATTATCTCTCATGCAGATGTAGTATAAGTGAATGACAAAACGGTAGAAGACGAACTTAGGGCTCTTCTCCGACCTTTCGAAGGACAATACAAACAAAACCAATTTCCTACCTCAGACGCTGTGTTGTCATCCCGAAATGTAACAGCATTACATATGGGAGAGGCGACAGGTCAAAAATTTCATAGTGTATAAACAGCAGTGCTAGTGCAATATTGTCACTTACCATATACATATTTTGTCTCAATTAATTTAACAGTGTCAAAATAGCG
>JAECUM010020195.1:0-27630 GCA_016617855.1 Megalonaias nervosa
CAAGAAGTGACTCCCGACAACGAAGTGACCGTCTTCGAGCGCCTGTTTGGACCGTCCACGGCAGTGCCTGTCCCCAAGAAAGGTGGAGTGTTGGCAACGGGAGATTGGGTGCGCATTGGCAAAACCAAACGTACTTTCGACAAAGGTTACTTACCCAATTGGACCACTGAATTGTTTCGTGTCACTGAACGTGTGCGTGGTCGTTATCCTCCCGTCTATAAATTAGAAGACATGAACGGGGAAGTGTTAAAAGGAACGTTTTACTTACCTGAGTTACAACGTGTGACCAAAAAAGAAGACGACGTGTACGAGATCGAAAGCATTCTCGATCGAAGAACTCGTAAAGTAGGAAAGAAACGTGTCAAAGAAGCCAAAGTACGTTGGAAAGGATATCCTCCCAGTTTTGACTCTTGGATCGACGCTTCGCAACTCATCGACTATAAAAAGAAGTGACCATCATGCCCTTCAACAACACAGTCTCAGCTACTGCAGTGACCACTCCTTCCCCCAGTTCTTCTCTGCAAGATCTACAAAAACAACCTTTGTGGGTGTGGTGTGGAGAACGTGTGCCTAAAACTCAAATCGTCTTTTTCTGCCAAATCTTTGTGGTGTATTGTGTCATCGGTGCTGCCATTGCCAATCTGAGTTTGCAACAAGGAGATAAACAATTGTGGACCATTTTACTCAGCAGTTGCATTGGTTACCTTCTTCCCAATCCGTCTCTGAAATATTCCTCTAACGGAAACAACAACAACGGGAGTCTTGTGTCCAACGTCAGTTCCAACAGTCACCCTAATCATCCTCTTTTAGACACTCCTTTAACTTCCAGTGACTCCTCGGACACTAGAACTGTGGAATTATGAACAACCAATTTTACTTAACGTTACCCAGTGACAGTTCCATGGAGGTGTTTCCCAATAACACTTTGTGCTGTTTCTCGGCCAAATTACCTCAGGCCATCCGATTGGATCACGAAGTCCATTGGGAAGTGGCTTTGGTGGAAATGATTCACCCTACACAAATCAAAAACATCGTCGAAAATCAAAACACTTTGACGATAGAAGTTTGGGACGAACTAGTGCAACAAGCCATGGATGAACGTGCTAGTGGTGGTGGTGTAGCTGACTTTATCAAAACACCAAACCCCATAACTAAACGAACCACTTATCTGTTGAAAATTCCTGCAGGTTATTATTTTAGTGGTCAACATTTGGTGAACACCATAGCTGAGAGGTTCAATTTCATGTTTAGTAAAGCCTTGGAGAGAGCCAAAAAAAAATGTCACGATCGAGTACCACAAAAGAGCTCGTCGCCTACTGGTGAAATTTTCAGAGGACAAAATAGTGGCCATTACATTTTGTCCTGAATTGTATAACATTTTGGGTGGAGACCCTAAGTTAATCAAGATTGCAAACGAAATACCAGCCGTGACCAGTAACGTGGATTTTGCGAAATATTTTCGATTCCATGTAGAAATGAACCTAGGACTGAATTTGATTTTTGTGTACTCCGATGTGGTGGAGTACAACGTAGTGGGACACACCTCCGTACCGTTACTGCGTGTCATTCCTTTCAAAGTGGATTCTGCCACGAAGGCTGACGAGGAAGGTGGAAACACCTATCACGTTCACCGCGAATTTGTAAATCCTCACTATTTGTCCGTCAGTAAGCCGTATTTCGACACTGTCAACATTACTATAAAAGGAGATCTGGGGCAAAATATTCCATTCACCAAAGGGAAAGTCACAGTGAAACTCCATTTTCGAAAACGATTACTCTAACTTTTTGTCAGTCATGTATCCTGTGTACCAAGGAGTTGCTCGACAGCGAGGACATGGTTTAGGTGATATGCTCAAATCGGCCTTTCGTACAGTGGTTCCCATTTTGAAACCGATGGTGACACGGGGATTGCACGCCTTAAAAGATGCCGCGTTGACGCAAGGTAAAGAATTTCTCCAAAATGTCATCATTGACAAACAAAGCCCCAAAGAAGCTTTCTTGAGAGCAGGCAAAAATGTTTTGCTTCAAACGGGCAAAGACCTTTTGGGTCGGCGAGAAACTCCTATAAATGCCCTGGGCAATGCTGAGTTAGGCATTCCTGCTTCCCTGAGGCCACAGCAAGGACAAGGCAGAAAAAGACGACGAAAACACCCTTTCAGAGGACTTCACGCCCCTAGAGCTAGAAAGACTAAGAAAAGAAAAACCGTCCGAGAGTTAGACGTTTTTGATTATTTAAAAAAAGGAAAATGATGCACCGAGAGTCTTGTGCTTGTTCCAAGTCGGAACTGGATCTGTTTGCCATGCCACCCACCATGATGACGATGCAAGAATCCCAATGGGTCGAATTTCATCCCGTCTCCTCTTTGGTGGATTCCGCTCCCATCGAGTTTGAAATCAAAGGACAGCCCGAAGATTACATCGATCTGAATAATAGTTACTTGTATCTAAAGCTGAAAGTGATCAAAACCGACAACACCAATCCGGGAGCCGATGCCGCAGTAGCTCCCGTCAACAATTTCATGCATTCCTTGTTCAGCGAAGTGGATTTGTACTTGAATAACAAACTGATCAGCAGTAGCACGGATACTTACCCTTACTGAGCGTACCTAGAAAATCTCTTGACGTACGGAAAAGAGGTCAAGAACACTCATCTGGATGCTTGCGTGGTATGGAAACCTGACACCGCAGGTGAGAACACGTTTAACGACAGAGCCCTGACAGCCGATGACGATCCTCACAATGTGGGTTTTAACGATCGTCGAAGGAAAATCCTGCAAGGTCGTAGTTTAGAACTGATGGATCGTTTGCATTTGGACATGTGGTTGCAAGAGAAGTATTTGCTGAACGGAGTGATATTCGCCTGAGACTCAATCGCAGCAGTGTCGCTTTCCATTTGATGGCTCAAGCCAACGAGTACAAAACCATCATCCAAGAAGCCAGACTTTACGTGCGACGTGTAGAAGTGTTACCTAAAGCGGGAAACGACATCAGTCAAACATTGAGCAGATCGACCGCCAAATATCCGATACGACGTGTCGAAGTGAAAACATTCACCATTGCTACTGGACTCCGATCCAAGATCGAAGATCATCTGTTCCAAGGACAGTTACCCAAACGTTTAATCGTCGGAATCGTCAGTAATGCAGCCTTCAACGGAGCCCACGATCAAAATCCTTTCCAGTTTAAGCACTACACAGTGTCCAAAATTGAAGTCAGTCGCGATGGCAAGACTTTGTGTACCAGACCCTTCGAACCTAACTTTGCCCAGAAGAATTACTTGAGATCGTACTTGTCCCTGTACGAAGCTACGGGGCAACTAGGAACCAACGCCAGTCACGGTATTTCGTACGAAGATTATGTCGGAGGTTACACTTTGTGGGCCTTTGATTTCACTCCAGACCAAGGCAGCGACGAGGGACATTTCCACCCTATAAAATCTGGTCAACTGCGTGTGGAACTTCAGTTTGCAGAAGCTCTCACCGAGACGGTCAACGTCATCCTGTATGCTGAATTCGATAATACCATAGAAATCAACAGTTTGAGAGAAGTCATTCTAGACTATTAGAACAATGGAAGACTCCTATCCCTCTTTAAACAGTGGAGAATCTTTGGACATGGAATGGGAGGATAGCTTGAAAACAGAACCCCAAGACTAAGCCAAAGAGGACGAGGTAGTAGTCAAGTCCAGATGGCCAGAACAAGAACAACATTCAGTGTCCTGTTTTGCTAAACACCTAGCGAATACAATTACGGAATTGTCCAAGAAATATTGTTATGGATGTCAAAACGATCATCCCAGTCAAATTCAACACGATAAATGTATGATGATGAGTCAAGAAGAAAAATTGGACGAGTATCTGGACGGCGCTTGGAGTCTCATCTCAGAAGAAACCGTGTTGCATGAGTGGTATAAAGGCTTGCGTGATCATTCCTGTCCTCCATTGACTACTCTAGAGATCTATCGCATCGAAGCTCTCTTAGCCCAGAGTGTGGAGACAAGGCGAAGAAACGGCTACTTGACAGATCGTTTCAAACAAAAAGTCAGAATTGAATTGATGACTTATCATTACCTGTGAAAAAAACAAAAACAACACAACAGAAAATGGATACCTGGGAACTTTATTACCTTTTGAACAATAGTTCGTATACTGCTTCTTGGAATCCTGTCGTGTGCGCTAAAGATGAACTACCTCATCGCAACCCTCAAGACCATCAAGCTTATGTCATCAACACGGATGAAAGTCATCTTCCAGGAACTCACTGGGTTGCCGTCTACTTCCCTCAAGAGAATTGTGTGGAATATTTTGATTCGTATGGATTACCCCCTTTGGAAGACGATATCATTGACTTTATGAGAAGAAATGCCCAGACTACACGCTACAATAATGTGAAATTACAAGGCACAGATTCCATGGTGTGTGGACAATATTGTGTATATTTTCTTCATCAACGCAGTCTTGGATATCCTTTAGAACATTTAGTGATTTATTTTGATCGTCACTCTTCTAGAAACGATGAGAAAATAGATCGATGGTTTTGTGACCATTATAGTTATCTTTTGTCTTTAGCTAGGAAACGTAGTGTACATCAATGGCCTCATGACTTCCATCAATGGAAATCTCACATGATTTCACAACGTTGTCAACCTTGTCAAAAATAATATGTTTGATGTTACTTGTTACTTGTGACTTATGACTTGTTACTTGTTACTTGAATAAAAATGTTGTGTTTTGAAAAAATGTGTCTGTCGTTTGTTTTCAAAAAACACTGTGAATATATGCTCTTTGACTTCTTTCTATCCCTCATCATGACATTCGCTATCATAGCGTTCCGACACTAAAACCGAGTAGGGATGTTTTCTATCGCGTCCGCGTTTGAACCATATAAAGCGGGTGGGTCTCCAGTCTGACCATTCACTGTTGACTCGTCAACCTATGAAGATGCCTTCCAGACTAGCCCAGCTGAACGAAGCTTACGTCAATTTACATCGTGTCAGGCTAAACCTGATACCAAAGCCTGAAGAAATAGAGAATATTAGGATGCTCTCCACAGTCCAAGGTCTGATAGAAGAGATGTTTAGAGAGGAAATTAAAAAAGAACAAGAAGAATGGACTGAGAAATACAGACTTCAGAAGAAGCAGAGAGAAGAACAGCAACAACAGCAGCAGCAGCAGCAGCAGCAAGAACCAGACAGAGGTTTTGTGGACTGTCGAGTAGACACCAAAGAATTCTCTTTCTCTTTTCGCAGAAGCAGACCGTATCCAATAGGAAAGCGTACTGCCAGACGGGGACGCAATCTTAGACAGTAAAAAAAGATTGCCATTACTTCCGTGAACAAAAAAAAAACAGCCCTTTTCAGGGCTACCCAATACTCTCGAAAAGACATACTCATTGAATTTGCCAAAATTTGTAATTAGAAAAGAGAAGTGTGTCTATAAGCACTTCGTTTCTTTTGTCAGTAAAACAAAATATTTGTGTGTTTGTATGTTTAAAAAAATAGAAGTGTGCCTATAAGCACTTCGTTTCTCTGTCTTGTCCAATCGTGTCTGTCTGTGTTTGTAAGTAAAATGTAAAAAAGTCAACGTGAGTGCTTCTTTTAAGTCCGCGCGTTACATGTGATGGTAAATTTGGGTGCTAGGGAATGTTTACCTTCACGTCCGTGCTACAGGGATATAAAGCCAAGAGCACGTCAGTCTGGCTACCAACGTTGACCAGTCAATATTAAAATGAATAACAGAATAAGCAAGCTATTGGAGCTCCAAATGCACCTGGAGTATGCCAGGCGGTTGCTAGATGAGCTGGCTATGGAGGCTTTAGCCGAAGAAGCCAGGCTTGAAGAGGAGGAGAAGAAAAAGAAAGAAGAGGAGATGAGAGGGATCCTACCTCACCTCATGCTAAGACCTCTGTGTGAGGTCAAGCCTGAGGTGAGGACGCCTCCACAGGCAGTAGCAGCACCACAACAAAGACAGCCACATCCTCTGCCGCCAGTACCACCAGTACCAAGAGCCGCTGTCCTCCAGACAGAAAACTGGGAGGAGGAATTGGAAAGACAGAGGCAAGAGTGGGAGCCTCGGCGTCAGCATCCCAGGGTGCTGAATAGAAGAAGAAGGGAACAAGTATTCACTATCCCTCAAACTGAGGAGTGGGATAGTGAAGCCAATCAACCTCCCTCTGCGCTCCCAACCACACGCATCAATTGGGAGCAGGACTGGAGCCGGCGATGCGTGTGTGGTGCCCGCCCTGGGAGATGTCATCATTAACCAGGTGCATTTGCAGTTCTAAAAAACAGCCCTTTTCAGGGCCAACCAGATCTCTAGAAAAGAGAACCTATTCAATTTGCCAATTCGTGTGAATGTAGTGTAGTGTGACTATAAAAACTCACTCTTTACTGATGTGTGTGTGTGTGTGTGTGTGTGTGTGTGTGTGTGTGTGTGTGTGTGTGTGTGTGTGTGTGTGTGTGTGTGTGTGTGTGTGTGTGTGTGTGTGTGTGTGTGTGTGTGTGTGTGTGTGTTAGCATGCACGTTCGTTGGTGTGAATAGTATATGGGTGTGTGTTTTTCTTCTCTTCCTTCGTTGGTGGGAATAGTATAATGTGTGTTTTATGCTTGCTCGTTCGTTGGTGTGGATAGTATATTTGTGTGTTTCATGCTTGCTCCTTCGTTGGTGTGGATAGTATATAATATGTGTTTTATGCTTGCTCGTTCGTTGGTGTGGATAGTATATTGTGTGTGTTTTATGCTTGCTCGTTCGTTGGTGAGGATAGTATATTGTGTGTTTTATGCTTGCTCGATCGTTGGTGAGGATAGTATATTTGTGTGTTTTATGCTTGCTCGTTCATTGGTGTGGATAGTATATCATATGTGTTTTATGCTTGCTCGTTCGTTGGTGTGGATAGTATATTGTGTGTTTTATGCTTGCTCGTTCGTTGGTGTGGATAGTATATCATATGTGTTTTATGCTTGCTCGTTCGTTGGTGTGGATAGTATATTGTGTGTTTTATGCTTGCTCGTTCGTTGGTGTGGATAGTATATTGTGTGTTTTATGCTTGCTCGTTCGTTGGTGTGGATAGTATATCATATGTGCTTTATGCTTGCTCGTTCGTTGGTGTGGATAGTATATTGTGTGTTTTATGCTTGCTCGTTCGTTGGTGTGGATAGTATATAATGTTTTTTCTCATCCCGACTGTGTGGATGGTATATTTGTGTGTTTTTTCTTCTCATCCCGATTGTGTGGATAGTATATTTGTGTGTTTTATGCTTGCTCGTTCGTTAGTGAGGATAGTATATCATATGTGAAGTGAGTGTAAGGCTTGTTTTCCTTCACGTCCGTGCTTGAAGTTTATAAAAGTATAGCGTTCGTCATTCGCACCATTCAACACAGAATACAAGATGGATCTTTTTAACAAGTTGACAGACAGTTGGTGGTGGATGATAGATGGAGTCCATGTGGTGGAAAGACTTCAAATGGAGTGGAGGTTTGAAGTCAGCCCAGACTTTATGACAAGTATGAAAGTAGCAAGTTATGAACTACAAGGCATAATAGTGGAGGAAGCGGATAAGTTGAGAGGCTTCAACTATCCAAAATATGTCAGAGTAGGCACATTGAAGCAGACCCTTGATGTTGTCACCAAAATAAGGTGTTTTTTGGAAGACACATTCATTTTAACAGAATGGCCTTTTGTAGAAAAAGGCTTAGACAATATCAAGAAAGCGGAAGACCTAATGAGAAAAGTACTGAAAGAAGAAGTGGAAAAGATCAAGGAAATGTGGAAGAAAGAAAGAAAGGACAAAGAAAACCAAAAAAAGAAAGAAGAGTTTGAGAAACTAAATCAGAACTGGATGAAAATCCAACAAAAATTCAGAGCTCTCGGACATCCTGACTGGATGCCCGAAGAAGAAAAGAGAAAGAAGAAAGGAATTATTGGGAAAGTCAGGACATGATGGAAGAACTGGAGAAGATAAAAGAAGAAGAACCCAAAGACCCTTTTCAGGGCCACTTCCAATGCCTCGAAAAGATCTTAATTTTCATTTGGTCTCCAACCTAAACGAATATATATATAAAACCCTTCCTCTACTAAAAACACGAACGCTCATGATTCGTGTTTGTCTATAGCCCTCTCTCGGGTAGCCTGACGTCACAGTACTTCTCTTTTTGCTACATTGTTACCAGTGTGACGTCATGCCACCTGTCGCTTATCGCTATACAAACCCACAGTATACTAGTCGCCACTCTACCCAATTTCCATTGACGCTATACAGGCCCAGGGTGTGCTAGTCACTCTACCCAATTTTCATTGACGCTATACAGGCCCAGGGTGTGCTTGACGCTATACAGGCCCGGGGGGGGGGGGGTCTGTAATGCTAATTCCCATTGACGCTACGGTAACCCCTATTACTACTAGTGTCATTTATTTTAAATTTTTATTTCGTTACAACTATGTATCTTGACTGTATGATGCTTGCTTTCAGGAATAATCCTTAAGGCATTAATTAATGTTTTCCACTTGTTTTGACTGAAATATTCGTTCTGCAATGACTCCAAATACTGGAAATGGAGAAAATAACAGAACTATGGCTTCTTAATTCAATCAACGCTTAAAGCACAGTTACTTAACTTACTTTTATCGAGGCCACTAATTGTTTTGTTTATCTTCGAAATGAGTGAATATGACATATTGATTTGTGTTAGCTTCATCCCATGTACCATTCATCCACGAAAGTCATGTAAAAATATAAAGAAATCAGAAATTTCAACGAAAGTTTCGCCCACATGAATTTTATCGCAATGTTTCACTTTTTTCAAGCATTTTAATTGTGAACTCGAAGAATACCGAGTAGTCAGAATAGATTTTATCGAAGTTAATTTAACTCGGGATTTATCTTAACATGCTCCCGATATGACAGCTAAATTTATCATTTTATCCTTTCCAGAAAGAAAAGCTCTTATTAGGATCGCAATGTTAATTACGCGCTCTTTGTTACATGTCTTAACAGACCTGACAAATTATTAAACGGAAAACTTGTACATTTAGTAATACGTTTTTACAGTCACTCAATCACTAGCTCTACACTATTCAATAACAAACTTACCCCTCCTGGTCAGGTTATCTCTTTCGCCTGAAAGGACAAGAAATTATTCTTTTGTTATCTAAGGCTAACATCAATCAATCAACAAACATTAGATTTAGATTAATACCGATACCTACTAAAATCTCGCATAATAACTAGATTACGAGATTCCGTTCGTGTGAAATGCAGTTAATCCCCAAAACAAAACAAAACAAAATATAAAAAAAAAACAAATATCGTCATCGGCTCAGGTGTAACAATCTTAGATTTTGAAACTTTGCTAAAAACTCTAAACTTAAAAAAGTGATAAAGAAAAAAAATCATCAAAATATGAGGGAAGCTTAAAAATGTGAAATAGTTCTACTTAAAAAGTCAAAATTTATACGAAGGAGCTTGCTAAAAATATTTTTGACTATGAACTAGCATTTAAACATCTAAAACGGTTTTGCAATTTTGATGCTACAGATTTAACGATGGGAATTTTCTCTATTTTGATAATAAAAATCAAAATTATTCAAATTTCAAAATGTTGCCGATTTTTTACTCCTTTTTAGCTCTAAGAAAAAACTCTCCGCCACGATTGACCGATACTGAATCAATAAAATATGGTACTTGCAATTTTCCCGGAGTGTACGAAACCTGCTGCAGGGAAATATCACGCGACATCTTCTGAATATTTAGGACTTTGAAGTAATCATTCTACATTTACGTCTCACGATTCTGAGAGAATGTTTAAATAACGTTTGTATCAAAGTAAAACAAATTCAAACCCGATTACGCGGTCATTAGTGAAATTTCATGATCGGTCATGAACTAAGGGAAATAATTCTCACGAACATTGTCTGCACACTGATCAAAGACCTTAAGAGTTATGCCACTTTTTCAAACTACTCAAAAAATCACGTTCATTAAAAATGCTTCGTATGTTGTTGTTATAGGGTTTAACGCCATTTTTCAGCACAAGATAGGCTGGACATGGCGGCCAGTATTAATGGTGGAGGAAGAACCCGGGAAAACCCCGGAAAGAACCACCAACCTACGAGAAGCTACCGGCAAGCTTTCTCACATACCCACATTGGCAGAGCCGAGACTCGAACCCACGCAGACAGAGGTGAGATGGCAGTGATCCGTAACGGAGAGCGCTTTAGACCACTCGGCCACTCGGGGCCCAGGCTTGGTATATTAATTCATATCTCTTCAATGTCCATTATATACGATTTGTAATTATACTTACCATGTAACGTAAGTTCAATATACATCATACACGAACTGTAATTACACGTACCATGCAACGTAAGTTTAATGTACATCATACATGAATTGTAATAACACGTACCATATAAAATATGCTCGTAGTACAAAACTAGTTTTATCTAGAATTTCAAGAAACATATTTTTTCATACTGTTATAATGTCAATAAACTAATTATTATTACAAAACATTGTCAAAAATAAAACAAGTAGTATAACAATAAGCACCGTTGACCTATCATTACTCTTCAGGCCAGAACCCTTTTTTAGTTACCATAAACGTTCACCCGATAGACCTCTAGTATATGCGGATCCTCCTGGGTAAAAGTTGTAGTCATGGACCGATATATCGATGGTCAAGTCCCGCTGAGGGGGACTGGGTTGCCATAATGCGAACGTGAAAGTCTCTGGGCAATCCGGTTTTGATAGTGTGGGCTCAGGCAGCAGACAGGGAGGTTCCAGTGGCTTTTGCATGGGATATCTGGCTATTGGAATGGAGGATCCACAGGTACAGGTCTTGGACGAAGATGTCGAATACGGACTGCAGTTGGGCTAAAAAGATCGCTGGGCAACCTACCGGACGACACTCGTCGTCTGCAATATCCGAGGTTTGGTTGCCGCAGTAGACGTTCTGCATCAATACGTGCATCACGGTCCGCTATCCCAAAGACCGGACGGTTGAAACGTTGGGACCATTGTTGAAATGTGCGTTGTCATCATGGTAGTACAAATGTGTGTGATAGATTGAGTATATATTTATGCAGTTTTGTTTCTCCAATTGGAAAGATTTCGACTACTACTTTTTGGTGGTCTCGACGGTCCCTCTGTGGCCGCTATTGTTGTCCAATGTGGTCGTGCATTTAGCAGCTATGTGTGCTTTCCGTGGCCTGTATCTTTGTCTTGCGCGTATTTGCTGGCCTTTGTGGTCGGGCATTGCAAGTCTGCGAGCTCTTGGCGGTTGCGAAAAGAAAATGGATACTCTATTGTTGTCTCCGCTAGTTTTCTGTGGCCTCCGAAAATGGTATAGTAGAACGGTAGTTAAACTGTGTTTGGACAGATTTTAAAAGCGAAGCATTGATACAGATGAACTCGTGTGTAAAAGAAATTCCCCAGTAGGGAAAGGTTACGGGGAAATAACAGGGATTCTGACCTGTGGAGTCATGATAGGCAAGCCTGATCTCAAATGCCCATTATGATGCTACTGAAATACACGGATATACGCATTATACATAGGGTTCATGCATCCAGCGTATGTACGTTATTATCAGATGTCTATAAAAGGGAACTGTAATAGAGAAAGATTTGATATGATTAGCACCGGCTACTCCAAGTATCATAAAATGGGGCTTCACTTTCAGAAGCAAGTGTAGGAAAAGCAATCAATAAATACTATATATTCTGCTTTTATGAATACATTTTGTTTCTTAAAAATTGTACGGCAGCTTTTGCACATCACCTGATGACATTTATCTGGCGGAATAAAGAAAAAAAAAACAACAAATTTTCCTGAAATCGTCAAAATTATATATTTTCTGGTTATATAATATATTTATTAGTAAACATACTTAGACCAAGACACGGTATAAAACTAGTTTGTATATATATATATATATATATATATATATATATATATATATATATATATATATATATATATATACTATATATATATATATATACATATATTTAGCATTCAATTCATCAATTCATTTATAGAAATTATGTTGTCTTTTATCTCCGTTATTTTTAGCGTTTCCTCTTCAATTTCATTTTTATAAACTCTTGTTTGACCTGGATAGTTATCTGTAGATACGCTAGCCTTCGTTTTGGCAAATTGTCAATATTCTTTGCAAAGAAGGGACATTTCTTGGCCGTATTTCTTGAAACCGACCTTTCTGCTTTTGTTTTGATGCCAATATAAATAAGTTTGAACAAACAAAACCTAATCCAAAATAGCTCAACTTTGAAATGACCACGAATTGATCTTGATGTTTCTGTCTGTTTTCTCCATACTTTAGCGCGTAACCTGTCCCACTGCTTGCCCAGCACCCCACCCCCTCATCAATTCAGGAGAGTACAGAAGTCGTACGTTTGGCTGAGAAAGATCGCAGACTAGCATGGAACATATTTGCAATCTGATTCCAAATATTCGCAAAGTTATATATATATATATATATATATATATATATATATATATATATATATATATATATATATATATATATATATATATATATATATATATTGAAAAAGATAATTGATTCTATTTGTGCATCCCTAAATAAATCAATGGTTTCATGTTTTTAATAAAATATCCGACATGCGCTTTCTTTTTCATATATGTCCTAATGCGTGTGGTTTTTAGTTGACTTAAGTTGACTTTTAGTTGACTTAAGCAAGTGAATGTTGAGTGAGTAAATGCCTGTGCTTGTCATTGAAACAATTCATAAATTTTCAATTATAATTTTGCAAGAGGACCCATTGTGTTTCCAAACATACATTAATCCTGTCATGTGCCTACTTTAACATACATACATAAATATATACGTATATACTTCGTACTGTGTTTGACCTCTATCAACTATCACAGCCTTTCATCCATAAATGCATGCATTAAGGTAAATTGGTAGCTTAAGTCAAAATATTTATTGCTAAATTTTGCTGAAAGCACGTGGCTTATTTGCAGTAGATTATTGCAAAAAGTAGCATAAATATTGCAAATATTCTTATATGTGTTGTAATAGTCGTAAGAATGTGAGCTAATATTCACGATATTTTTCTTACTGACTTAGCTTGGCACTAATGGATAGAAGTTAATTATTTCAACCAGAAAAATGATGAGTCTTCATTCTTAGTTTGTGCAAGGCAGAGAGAGTTTAACAAATATGTAGCCTAGTTCCAGAGTAAGACGTGCGCCATAATTACTTACGCTCCTGAACAAATATAGTTTAAGAATAAATTTTATGCAAATTTCAACACATAGTTCGAGCAAGTTCCAACGCTGCAACAACATTTCACTACTTGTTCCACCAAATTTAGAGACAGCATGACGTCATTTCCCATATTTTAAGTACAAATTATTTATACTGCAGCATTAGTCATTGCTAGTACAGCACACAAAAAGTTAACGACTACAACAAATGATCTGAGCACAATAAACCAACTGAGAAAGATTTGTGGCAGCCTATTTCAATTGCACGGAATAGATAATACTAGAGTTGACAAACCGGCCTTTTGCATCAAATGAAAAGAAACAAAAGATAGTTGTACACTAGAAGTTTACAGATATGATGGACAAAATCTTAAAGGTTCTGGGAAATGGAAATATCAAAGTTTTATTTTTCAAATGTTTGTGAGTAACATACATTCGTGTTTGTAAACTGCGTTTTATTTTTGCATTCTATTTCTTCTATTATGTCACTTTGTCTTTTTTGTTATACAACCAGTTTCTTACGTAATCAGTCACGTGCTTCAGACGGCCCTGTATTAAGCTGCAGTTGTAAGCCTCTTAGTGGTTGGATCATTTTGATCCAACCAAGCTTTTGATAACTTACCGTTCAGGACATGGACTTTTATACTATTTACACTTAAGTCAGAACTTCTGCACACATAGCTGCCTTGGTCTGCCATAGTACTACGTCGAATTATCAAGTCACTTATGTATGCTTTTCCAGGAATTGGCCTTCGTTTCAATATTTCAACTCTGTCTCGCCATCTTGGACTTGAAGTATGAATTCTGTTTCCTTCAAAAAACCAATCTACGTCATCAGGCGCGCGGTCTGCACCCGTCGCATTGCACGTGAGGTGAATCTTTTCATGGAGAGTTACATATTCGTCCCCAGTTACCCGGACTTCTGAAACTGCAAAATTTGTTTCCTGTCAATGTAATGTAGATTCATCCAATATTTGTTGTTGTGATTGATAATGACGACATATTTAATTTCAATTTAATACTAGTAAAAGTAGTAGTATCTATTGTTGTTGTCATTAATAATAACATATTTACTCTAAGTTTCGATTTAATAGTAGTTATAATGACGATTTATTTGCTTTCGATTTTATATTAGTTATAATGATGACATATTTACATTCTGTTTATCAATAGTTATAATGAAGAGATATTTACTTTAAGTTTCGATTTCGTAGTAGTTATAATGACGATTTATTTACTTTCGATTTACTAGTAGTTATAATGACGGCATATTTACTTTCGATTTAATAGTATTTATAATAACGACACATTTACTTTTGACTTAATCGTAGTTATAATGATGTCATATTTACTTTCGATTTTATAGTAGTTAGAATGACGACATATTTACTTTCGATTTAATAGTACATATAATGACGACATATTTACTTTCAACATAATAGTAGTTATAATGACGACATATTTACTTTCGATTTAATAGTAGTACAAGTAGTAATATCTAGTGTTGCTTTCTTCATCATTATATTGTTCTTCTAAAACAAGGAACAAAAACAAAGAATTCCATGCATAGCTGCATAATTCCAAGATTGAAAGAAAGACAAAAATTCTGTTTTGTTCGTTGTTTTTTTTGTGTGTGTGCAATTTTTAATGATAAACGCAGATTAATTAAACCAATCGTTTGCCATTTAAAGTTATGATATGTAAAAAGAGAAGCATTTTCCTGATGGCGTGAAAAGAGTAACGTAGACTATGACCACGTTTCATTTTGCAATGATTGATGAGTCTCAGACG
Source organism: Megalonaias nervosa (assembly GCA_016617855.1). Classification (NCBI taxonomy): domain Eukaryota; kingdom Metazoa; phylum Mollusca; class Bivalvia; order Unionida; family Unionidae; genus Megalonaias; species Megalonaias nervosa. The sequence continues at coordinate 15,042 of JAECUM010020195.1, forward strand.
TCTTGATAATCAAACAGATTGCTATTATTCATTTCTGGAAAACAAATTGAGCCTACTCAGGTACCAGGATGAAGAGCCAAGGCATATCCATCATATCGTGCAGAAGTGCGCACGTTCACCTGAACTCAGTAATATCAGCCAAGCTGCTTAGCAAGTTATCCAAAGGGTCATAACTCTGGTGAAAGAGAAATTATCTCAGCATTACAACAAAACGATATCCATACGTTGATCTCGTGCAAATAATGTCTATTATGTTTCAGGGAAATGTATTAAAAGCTGTGGGACTGGTTACATATATAAAGATTGTCCTCAGTATATCTTTACACTAAAAAGGGGCATAACAATGTACCAGACCGTGACGACAAAAGTATATGCATATGTGGAGCTCGTTTCAAATAGTGGCTTGCAAATTTCAGGCCAAGTCATATAAGACCATTTACACACTCAAGCCCTGAGAAAGGGTAATATTGTAAATACAAGTCAGAGAATGATGACAGAAAGATACGTACATGTTCCAAAGTCAATAATTTCTTCCAAGTTTCAAGCTAGACCATAAAAAAGACTAGGAAGTTGCATTAACGGGAATTTTGGTGCACGAAGATTTTGCACGTGTTTACGTACGGAATAGACGGACAAACCTAACGCATTATGCACCCGCCCAATGTATGGAAGGGGAATTAAAACGTGAAAATAAATAGCATCAAGTTAGACATGTAATATTAACAGATATTAATCTAAAATGATTAAACTTTGAACTACTTGTAGAGTTGCAAGGTCACTTTTTAGTCCCTACATAATGCAAATTACGAATTTTTTTCTAAATAATGCACTCTGTGTGTGTATGTGATTTGGATTTTCAATGTAGCTTTAACAATTTTAGTCATAACTACGATGTTTGCAGTGTGGTAGTTTATAGTGATATATAGCACCGCGGCATCCTGCAGACATCATGCCCCACCCAGTCACATTATTCTGACACCAGGCCGACCAGTCCTAATACTAACCTCTTAATGCTGAGCAAGGCAGCTGCTAGTATCATTTTAATAAGTCATTGGTATGATTTGGCCTGGGTTCGAACCCGAGACCTTCCGCATCCGAGCGGATGCTTTAACTACTTGGGCTACCGGTGCGGTCAAATGATGCACTAATACATTTAGTGCGTGTGTGCGTGCGTGTGTGTGTGCGTGTGTGTGTTTGAGAGAGAGAGGGGGGAGTGGAGAGAGATTCAGTCGAGCTTACTAAGGGCACGTACTTTTTACTGAAGTTTCTGGTTCATCTGTAAAGGAATGAAGAAAACAGTAAAAACATAATTACAAACCCGGGTGAATCACGAACTGAGCGAAGAAAAAAATCATTTTGCATTCGTAGACGTGATTTTTCCCGAAATTAAACAGCATAAGTTTTAGCATCTGGCAACAACCATAAGTCCAAACTATTATTGTTATGAAGGAAATATATCTAAATTTCATTTAATTTCTCATTCTCATTAGAGTCGTCAGAGAGAGAGAGAGAGAGAGAGAGAGAGAGAGAGAGAGAGAGACATACAGAGAGGGACAGAGAGAGAGACAGAGATAGAGAGACACAGACAGAACACCTAGCTCGACCGATAAAAAAGTGTTTCTCTGACATTACATTTGTTACTCCAGCGATTTTCTAAGCAAATACATATCTGTGTTGTCTCACACGTGACGCTAAAGTTGTAACCTTAGTAACATAAAATCAATCCAACAGTGTGACGAAGAGCCAAATCTCATTACAACGGTTAATGGACACCAAACAAAATAACCACTTCATAAAGCATGCATCAATTGACATCATTTACTTTCGTTCTATACAGTGTGTCATCCCCAAGGATGCTCCATGAATCATGCTAAATGGTTCATGGCTGTCCATAGTCTCATTGTGAATTATTTTCCCCTAAACAAATTAAGCAACTGACCAGTGAGACTTTGGGCCTTCATCTTTCATCTAGAAATTACTATAGACATGCTGCAAGCTAAATACGTCTGCAAAGTCTGGTAAGGTAAAAGCAGTGAAAATTATCTAATTATCAGATCCAATAACTGTAACCATTTACGCTTGAGACCATGACCTGGGACTTCGATGATCTTAAATCTATTACACTGCTTATGTCTCCCTTATGAAAGGATGAGTCCAAAATGGTGACAATCCATCATTGCAAATAGAAGATATTAGCTTGTTAAAAAGTCTGTAGCTAAACGTTGACACCTGATGAACGTACGAACGGAAGACCAGACATAGAAAAGTCTCACTATCTACGACAGTCGTTATAGAGGAGAGAATAGGACGGGAATCATTTCACACAACTGTCGCATTTTTTGCAATATTCATCTATTTAACAGTTTAACCACTCACTTGGCCCTAGTGTGGAAGGAGGTAGGAGGGACAACTGACTACGAGGTGATATATATATATATATATATATATATATATATATATATATATATATATATATATATATATATATATATATATATGGCTTGGATCGTACTAATGAAGTATTTGCTTAGTGCTTGTAAACTTGGTCATTTCGACCTATATTTCCCAACACAGGTTTCAAAACTCGTACGAAAAATTCGGACCATATTACATAAGGATAGTATGCTTACAACTCAATTTATGTCAGGAAACTATGACTTTTAAACTATGACAGAAGCAAGTAAACAACGAAGACTCATTGCTTCGTCACTCATGGAAATACTTTTTCACCCACTTGATAAAATATACCAGTTATTCATTCGTTTTAAGCAAATAACCCCTCCCACTAACTGCAGACGACACAGAAGATTCCACAGAAGACGCAGGGGTGAATGATAAGATTGTCTGTACTTGGTACAAAAATTTCGAGAATTTTATGTCATGTATAGTTGCAAATGTTTTGGAGGTATTTTTCGGATAAATCATATACATGATGATTAAGACTAAAATAAATAAATAAATAAATCAACAGGGCCTGCAAGTCGAGCCTACGCTCAAGGTATTTGCTGCATACTTTATAACCTTGTCCTCAAGTTGACCAGGCTGAACGAGGGTTTTGCAGAATGAATCGTCTTTGCTTCAGAATGAGGTATCAAAATGATTCCCCGAATCAATATAAATGTTTTGAAAATATGAGTAAAAGAAAATTTGTTACAAAAACCATAATGTGAAGCTTCTTCGACTGTGACTCCGACCTGATCATCAAAGGGGAGTATAGATGAGCCGCGATATAATGTCACATTAGTCGTATAGTGGGGTAGTTTAGCGTCAATGGGAATTAGCATTACGGGACCCTAATATTGAATATAGCGACAATGGGAATTTAACATGGGGAAAATTGGGCCTGTATAACGTCAAGATTTATAGCGTCAAATGGTACACCTTGGGCCTGTATAGCGTCAATGGGAATTTAACATGGGAATTTTAACATGGGTGGGACTATAGACGGACAAGATTTATAGCGACACGTAGACCGTAATGTTAAATTAGAGGGGTTGTACATACGGACAATGGGAATTAGCATTACGGGACCCTACTTTTTTACTCTACGGACAAATGGGGTTTGTACTCCATATACTAATACAAGCCCGAGATTTATATATAAAGCATTACCTAAACCTGAAATTATGTTGGCGGTGTTCATAAATTTGCATAATTATAATGATGCTATAAATAGCTATAACCGAGGCAAAGACTAACGCCAAAATGAATGTGACTAAAAGTAACGCTAAAATTACGAAATTGTCCTAGAATTCAATGGAGACTAAACATATCCCGGAACATTAGATTCCATAGGTTCAGACTAAAAGTAGTACTAAAATTACGACATTGTCCCGGCAAGATTTATAGCCTCACGTAGACTTCTATGTTAAATTTGGTCGTTTTCACTATAGACTCAAGATTTATAGTCTCACGGGACCCTACTTTGTACCCTACATACAAGGGGAATTGAACATGGGGAAATATTGGGCCTGTCTAGCGACAAAAAAAATATTGGGCCTGTCTAGCGACAAAAAATATTGGGCCTGTCTAGCGACAAAAATATTGGGCCTCTATAGCGATAAGAGGAATGGAACAGGTAGGGTCTATTTTTAGCTACAATTTTTGGTCAGTTTCTGTTTTAAAACCCTTGTATGTATTTATAGCTACAACTTGGGGAAAACCCAAGTCTATATTTATACCCTCAAAATTTCTAGCTTCAGTGACGTCACTGAACTGGCTGACCTGAATACGCGATACTGTAGGTAGGCAGATGAAATGAATTGGATAGGGATAAAGGGAATTTTACAGGGACAAAGACCAATACACAGACAAAAGAAAGGGAGAAAGAAAAAAATCCCAATATCTCCTATCCACACCAACGATCGCGAATGCATAAAACACACCCATATCTACTATCCACACCAACGAATGCGAATGCATAAAACAGACACATAGACTATCCAAACCAACGAATGAGTATAATATTTATTTTTATTTTCTTTCTGATTCAGAAATATTTTTATTTTTATTCTGATTCTGATTCAAAAATATTTTATTTTTATATTGATTCTGATTCAGAACTATCTTTATTTTTATTTTTATTCTGATTCTGATTCAAGATTAAAATTTTTTCTGATTCTGATTCAGAAATAGTTTTGTTTTAATTTTTATTCTGATTCTGATTCAAGATTATAATTTTTTCTGATTCTGATTCAAGATTATAATTTTGTCTAATTCTGATTCAGAAATATTTTTATTTTTATTTTTATTCTGATTCAAGATTAGAATTATTTTTTATTTCTGATTCTGATTCAGAAATAGTTTTATTTTTATTATGATTCTGAATCAAGATTATAACATTTTTTATTTCTGATTTTGATTCAGAACTATATTTTTATTCTGATTCTGATTCAAGATTATAATATTTCTTTTTATTTTTTTTTTCTGATTCAGAAATATTTTTATTTTTATGCTGATTCTGATTCAGAAATAGTTTTATTTTTATTTTTATTCTGATTCAAGATTAAAATATTTTTTATTTCTGATTTTGATTCAAGATTAGAATTATTTTTCATTTCTGATTCTGATTCAGAAATATTTTTATTTTTATTTTGATTCTGATTCAAGAGTATTTTATTTTTATTTTTATTCTGATTCAAGATTATAATATTTATATTTTTCATTTCTGATTCACGCATAAAACATATACATATACTATCCACACCAACGAATGCGAATGCATAAAACATATCCATATCTACTATCCACACCAACGATTGCGAATGCTTTAAACACACTATACTATCCACACCAACGAACGCGAATGCATAAAACATACACATACCTACTATCCACACAGACGGGAAGAGAAGAAAAGCACAGACCATATCTACTATCCACACAAACGTACGTCAATGCATTCAAGCACACACACACACACACACACACACACACACACACACACACACACACACACACACACACACACACACACACAAACACATCAGTAAAGGAGTGAGTGGTCAGTATTCATTTTGCCTCAGTTAATGAAAACTCAAAAATCCCTTTTTTAACCCATGATGTACGTATGTGAGTGCGTGAGTGTAGGCCCTTTGTCGTTCTAAAAAATAAAAACTAGGAAACACTTACGTTTTTTTCTGTCTGGTCTATTCTGTTACAAATTTTACAATTCAATGTCACAACACAACACAACTTTAAAACGTTCATATACTTCTTCTGTCTTTTTTGTTCACTCTCTCTGTTTTCTGAATTTCTTCACTGTCACAGTTTTTTCACCTCCTCTTCTTCCTCACCTTTCTCTCACCTTCTTTTCTTCTCTTTCTTCTCTCTCTGGACATGCCGGTGTTCTTCTTTTGCAGAGGTCACCTCTTCCTCTTCCTCATGCTCCTGTTGTTTCTTAGGACAATCTGAAGACCAATGTCCTTTCTCTTGACAATGATAACAGGTATCCTGACTTTTTTTCTCTTTTGACACTGGTCTTGCTTTTATGACAGTCTGGACATTCAAATGGAGTTTTATAGTTGCTGTTTTTAGTACTGGTGATTGGCTGATGGCTTGTGTATAAAGAGCAGTTAGGTTTAATGAGTGTATTAAAGAGGGTGCTATTTATAGTAATGAGTGTGTAACACTTTGAACGAAGGACATTGACTTTGACGGGAAGCACGAGCACGAATGACGTCATATTTGTGACGTCATGCGCATGCGCTATAAAATTTGGCTTATGGAAAATCTAAATGAAAAAATGTGATTCGCGTTCATGTTCGGTTCGACAAGAAGATCTAAAAGCGTCAACATCAATGTCATTCGTGAGAAGTGTAAGGACTGAGCGACATGTTAATGGAAGAAACAGCCCCAGTTCACGTGGCTGTTTGTGTATATGTGTTTGGGGGTTGTCCCCAACCTCCAAACACATATACACAAACATGCCACGTGATGCCAAATGGCTGTTAGACATTAACATGGAGCGAAGGACTGAAGCGAACACGATTTTTTGGTAGTGCAAGAGATAGTCTATTTTGTGAGATTTTATCTCCTTCTCTTAAATTTTAAGATAACATCGGGTGTTTGAATAGTGAGTATGATATAATGGATGGTATAATGGGTGTAATGGATAGTATTTTTATGGCATAAGGGATAGATATTTTGTGAGCTTTCATCTCCTTCTCTTACATTCTAAGCGAACACATGGCATTTGTTTGTAAGGGTAGATATGTATATATGGTCTAGATGTATATAAGTTAGTTGTATATCAGTAATATGGTAGAAGCCAGCAGCCATTAGCTGTATAAAACAGTGGCTGATAAAATTGTAGTTACTGATTTTATTACAACTGATGGCTGATGGCTGATGTGTTGAGAGCAGTTAGGTTTAATAACTGTATTAAAGCTGGTGCTATTTATAGTAATGAGGTTGTTACACTTTGATGAATGACAATAATGTTGACGGGAAGCACGAACATGAACACGAATGACGTCATATTTGTGACGTCATGCGCATGCGCTATAAAATTTGGCGCATGGAAAATCTAAATGAAAAATGTGATTCGCCTTCGTGTTCAGCTGTTGCCATTATTCCCCTAGTGTTGAGTAAAGTGACGTCATTGAAGCTGGAAAGTTTGAGACTATAAATATAGACTTGGGTTTTCCACAGATTGTAGCTATAAATAGATACTACGTTAGTTCATAGGACTTTCCTACAAGATGAGATTATAAATAGATAGTGGAATTTTCCTTAGGAATTTACCACAAGTTGTAGCTAAAAATAAATACTAAGTTTTTCCCAAAAAAGGAATTTCTTAGCAGTGGTGACTATAAATAGATACTAGCGTTTTTACACATAGTATTTTTGGTAGTGTAAGAGATAGCCTATTTTGTGAGATTTTATCTCCTTTTCTTACATTTTAAACTAACACAGGCCGTTTGGATAGTGAGAATGATATAATGGATGGTATAGTTGGTGTAATGGATAGTATTTTGGGGGTGTTTGGGATAGATATTTTGTGAGCTTTCATCTCCTTCTCTTACATTCGAAGCAAGCACAAGACATTTTGGATAGTGAGTATGATATGTTGGATAGCATAGTGGTGTGATGGATAATATTTTTGTGGTGTAAAGAATAGACTATTTTGTGAAATTTCATCTTCTTCTCTTACATTCTAAGCTAATGCATAACGTTAGGAGTTTGTGTGTGTGTGTATGTGTTGGTCTTTGTTTGTCCCTATAAAACTCCCTTTGAATGTCCAGACCGTCAAAAAAGCAAGACCAGTGTCAAAAGAGAAAAAAAGTCAGGATACCTGTTATCATTGTCAAGAGAAAGGACATTGGTCTTCAGATTGTCCTAAGAAACAACAGGAGCATGAGGAAGAGGAAGAGGTGACCTCTGCAAAAGAAGAACACTGGCATGTCCAGAGAGAGAAGAAAGAGAAGAAAAGAAGGTGAGAGAAAGGTGAGGAAGAAGAGGAGGTGAAAAAACTGTGACAGTGAAGAAATTCAGAAAACAGAGAGAGTGAACAAAAAAGACAGAAGAAGTATATGAACGTTTTAAAGTTGTGTTGTGTTGTGACATTGAATTGTAAAATTTGTAACAGAATAGACCAGACAGAAAAAAACGTAAGTGTTTCCTAGTTTTTATTTTTTAGAACGACAAAGGGCCTACACTCACGCACTCACACACGTACATCATGGGTTAAAAAAGAGATTTTGAGTTTTCATTAACTGAGGCAAAATGAATACTGACCACTCACTCCTTTCCTGATGTGTTTGTGTGTGTGTGTGTGTGTGTGTGTGTGTGTGTGTGTGTGTGTGTGTGTGTGTGTGTGTGTGTGTGTGTGTGCTTGAATGCATTGACGTACGTTTGTGTGGATAGTAGATATGGTCTGTGCTTTTCTTCTCTTCCCGTCTGTGTGGATAGTAGGTATGTGTATGTTTTATGCATTCGCGTTCGTTGGTGTGGATAGTATAGTGTGTTTAAAGCATTCGCAATCGTTGGTGTGGATAGTAGATATGGATATGTTTTATGCATTCGCATTCGTTGGTGTGGATAGTATATGTATATGTTTTATGCGTGAATCAGAAATGAAAAATATAAATATTATAATCTTGAATCAGAATAAAAATAAAAATAAAATACTCTTGAATCAGAATCAAAATAAAAATAAAAATATTTCTGAATCAGAATCAGAAATGAAAAATAATTCTAATCTTGAATCAAAATCAGAAATAAAAAATATTTTAATCTTGAATCAGAATAAAAATAAAAATAAAACTATTTCTGAATCAGAATCAGCATAAAAATAAAAATATTTCTGAATCAGAAAAAAAAAATAAAAAGAAATATTATAATCTTGAATCAGAATCAGAATAAAAATATAGTTCTGAATCAAAATCAGAAATAAAAAATGTTATAATCTTGATTCAGAATCATAATAAAAATAAAACTATTTCTGAATCAGAATCAGAAATAAAAAATAATTCTAATCTTGAATCAGAATAAAAATAAAAAAAATTTTAATCTTGAATCAGAATAGAAATAAAAATAAAAATATTTCTGAATCAGAATTAGAAAAAATTATAATCTTGAATCAGAATCAGAAAAAATTATAATCTTGAATCAGAATCAGAATAAAAATTAAAACAAAACTATTTCTGAATCAGAATCAGAAAAAATTTTAATCTTGAATCAGAATCAGAATAAAAATAAAAATAAAGATAGTTCTGAATCAGAATCAATATAAAAATAAAATATTTTTGAATCAGAATCAGAATAAAAATAAAAATATTTCTGAATCAGAAAGAAAATAAAAATAAATATTATACTCATTCGTTGGTTTGGATAGTCTATGTGTCTGTTTTATGCATTCGCATTCGTTGGTGTGGATAGTAGATATGGGTGTGTTTTATGCATTCGCGATCGTTGGTGTGGATAGTAGATATGGGTGTGTTTTATGCATTCGCGATCGTTGGTGTGGATAGGAGATATTGGGATTTTTTTCTTTCTCTCTTTCTTTTGTTTGTGTATTGGTCTTTGTCCCTGTAAAATTCCCTTTATCCCTATCGAATTCATTTCATCTGCCTACCTACAGTATCGCGTATTCAGGTCAGCCAGTTCAGTGACGTCACACAGTATCCAGTATTCAGGTCAGCCAGTTCAGTGACGCCACTGAAGCTAGAAATTTTGAGGGTATAAATATAGACTTGGGTTTTCCCCAAGTTGTAGCTATAAATACATACAAGGGTTTTAAAACAGAAATTGACCAAAAATTGTAGCTAAAAATAGACTCTACCTGTTTCATTCCTCTTGTCGCTATAGAGGCCCAATATTTTTGTCGCTAGACAGGCCCAGTATTTTTTTGTCGCTAGACAGGCCCAATATTTCCCCATGTTCAATTCCCCTTGTATGTAGGGTACAAAGTAGGGTCCCGTGAGACTATAAATCTTGAGGCTATAGTGAAAACGACCAAATTTAACATAGAAGTCTACGTGAGGCTATAAATCTTGCCGGGACAATGTCGTAATTTTAGTACTACTTTTAGTCTGAACCTATGGAATCTAATGTTCCGGGATATGTTTAGTCTCCGTTGAATTCTAGGACAATTTCGTAATTTTAGCGTTACTTTTAGTCACATTCATTTTGGCGTTAGTCTTTGCCTCGGTTATAGCTATTTATAGCATCATTATAATTATGCAAATTTATGAACACCGCCAACATAATTTCAGGTTTAGGTAATGCTTTATATATAAATCTCGGGCTTGTATTAGTATATGGAGTACAAACCCCATTTGTCCGTAGAGTAAAAAAGTAGGGTCCCGTAATGCTAATTCCCATTGTCCGTATGTACAACCCCTCTAATTTAACATTACGGTCTACGTGTCGCTATAAATCTTGTCCGTCTATAGTCCCACCCATGTTAAAATTCCCATGTTAAATTCCCATTGACGCTATACAGGCCCAAGGTGTACCATTTGTCGCTATAAATCTTGACGTTATACAGGCCCAATTTTCCCCATGTTAAATTCCCATTGTCGCTATATTCAATATTAGGGTCCCGTAATGCTAATTCCCATTGACCCTAAACTAGCCCACTATACTACTCACATCCCACAGGCGAACATAATCTATCAGGGCAGGATTGGAAAGCTAAGGAAATAAATTTTTCATTACAACATTAACTGAATTTTTTGTCATTGATCTTAAGCTCACGATCGAATGGGTTAGTTGAAGCACGTACAAATCACTTGATATAGTTGGCATTGCTAATTTGACGTGATACATACCTATGACATTCAGGCGTACATTATGTGTAAACAGGGTGCTGGAGCTTATTTGACACTCGTAGAGACCTGCGTGATGCGGCTTCACGTTTTTAATAGTTAAATCCCAATGACTTTCTGTTCGAGATATGTATTTATAATCAACACTCATTTCGTCTTCTGGAGCAAACGTCATGGTTCCAATCGTCAATGGAAAGTCTTTGGAAGTATCTCTCCACACCACTTTCTGAAAAGATACAATTTTTTTTTATCAATTCGTAAAATGCTGATGAAGAAAATTAACAAAAGATGTACTATTTTATATTATTTCTTGTGTGACATTTGCTACAGCAAAAGCGACATAGAAGGTTGATTCAGTTTTCTAATCGTTACTAATCGAGGGGAAAAAGTTTTCCCCAAGAATTATTAAAGTTAATAAATTGTATTTTTCTGTCCGACAGATTATTAATAATAACATCAACACGTTTAAAAACATTTGAAACATTACTCATCATTTTCTGTAATTGCAGCTTACAGTGTCACAATATGATCACCGATATGAGTGTTCCACCTATGATAGACTTGATCAATACAACATGAAAGTAGCTAGGATATGGGGAGAAACTGTAAAATGTTAAATTTTGACTTTGATATCTCGTATGGGGAGGAATAATAGAACATTTTTGGACCACCCGGCAAAAAGATCCCCAAGTTCCTGAACGGTGCTATGCATAACTGCTGCCAACACAATGCTATGCAGAACCGGTCAAAGAGATTAAATTAGACGATATTTTTATTTGTAATTTCATTCCCGTATGTAGGGATACAAGAACATTTCTGTACCAGTCATTTTTTTACAAACAGATATACCACCGAATCCATGGACCACAAACTAATTTCTTCATCCTGCATTGAGCAGATGGCAAAATAATTTCAAAACGTTTACATCAATCTTAGAACGAATACTAACGGACCAAAGACTGCATTTCTGTTTTTGTAACCTATCCAAAGAAACTTTGCAATGCATCTCTGAAGGCGAAAGTGAAAATTACAACAGTACAACCTGCAACGGCGAGCACTGCGCAGATCACAACATCTAGAGAAGATTAATTTGGTTGTGGTTAGAAACTCCAACCTATCATTTTCCTTTATATAAATGGGTCAAAAAAGGACCGAGTACTCCACCGTTTTATTCTGCACGCCTACAGACAATGCTGGTCATACTATTCAAATGCAATACATTATTAACACGATATAAATAGGAGACTGCATTTCTGCACGAGAAATAAATACAAACTAGGATACAAAGATTTGAACTGTGTAGAGGCAGGTATAAATACAAAATAGGATACAAAGATTTGAATTGTGTAAAGTCAGGTACTGAAACAGTTTAAGCCAGTATAAGTGTTTTTGCAGCTGGAATGGATTGAGCAGAAATAGTTAGAGGCAAAGTGACTCGTTAGCTCGTACTTATGTTGGCAAAACTACTGCTGCAAGAGCTATTAAAAAAAATTTGATTAACAACGAAATTTAAAAATATGATGAAATGTAAACATCCGCAATCACTACGTCGAACAGTATCAATAACATAATAAACATTACGATCGGTGAAAATTGAATCAACTAATAGAAGTTGATTTTTATCATGAACAAGCACAACAGATAAAAAGAAATTTAAACAAAAACTAAATGAGGGAAATATATACACATGAAGGGAAGAAGTTGATGGTGAAAGAAGAGATCTTGGGGACAATATGGGGACATTTAGAAGAAAGGATACAAATTGAAAGACAAATATAGGGGTTTTAGGTTTTATAGTTGCTCCTATAAAAATGTTT
>JAECUM010020196.1:0-29465 GCA_016617855.1 Megalonaias nervosa
TTTTAACGTAGCTTTAACAATTTTTCAGTCATATCGCTACGATGTCTGCAGTGTGGCAGTTTATAGTGATGTCTAGCACTGGGCATCATGCTGCAGACATGTAGCATGATGTCCCACCCAGTCACATTATCCTGACACCAGGCCGACCAGTCCTAACACTAACCTCTTAATGCTGAGCGCCAAGCAAGGCAGCTGTTAGTACCATTTTTATAAGTCTTTGGTATGACTCGGCCGGGGATCGAACCCACGACCTCGTGTGCAAACATGTACATAAAAGACCCTAACACCACGCTAGCTCAATTACCAGTCCCTAAAGATTTATAATTTAAATTGGAATTTTAGGTTATCAGGCTTAAGATTGTATTTGCAATACTGGAATATAGGATGTAGATATGGTCTAAACCATTAGATGAAGCATATAATTACCAAAAGTTTTATTATTAGTAGTATTTCTAATGGAAACCCCCCCCCCCCAAGGAAAATGTTAACTCTGAGGTGACCCTCTCCATTTCCTCAAGAGATGAACATTACTGCATTAACAAGTATTCAGGACATAAAGATTGCACTGTTACTTGAATCCGAACGTTTAGGTTTATGTGCCCTGTTTGGTCATTACACCATATATTTTGGACTTAGAGTCACCAATGAAGACAGTAGAAAGTACACATTGTAATTAACTTTAACTTATACAGGTACCTAGATAACAGTATTGTAACTAGAGGTACATAGATAACAGTGTTGTACATATAGGTATCTAGATAACAGTATTGTAAATATAGGTACCTAGATAACAGTATTGTAAATACAGGTATCTAGATGAGAGTATTGTAAATACAAATACCAAGATGACAGTATTGTAAATACAGGTACCTAAATGACAGTGTTGTAAATGCAAGTATCTAGATGACAGTGTTGTAAATGGAGGAACCTAGATGACAGTGTTGTAAATACAGGTACCTAGATGACAGTGTTGTAAATACAAGTACCTAGATGACTGTATTGTAAATACAGGTACCTAGATAACTGTGTTGTAAATACAAGTATCAAGATAACAGTGTTGTAAATACAGGTACCTAGATAACAGTATTGTAAATACATGTACCTAAATGACAGCATTGTAAATACAGGTACCTTTGGTATGACTCGGCCAGGGATTGAACCAACGACCTTCCGCATCCGAGGCGGACGCTCGAACCACTAGGCCACCGGAGCGGTATACTACGAGTGTCTTAAATGTTCACTAATGTGTTGCGGGCAGATTTGTATGAATAGGTGGATTCGGATCACACAGCGTCTGTTAGTATCACTAATTTTTGGGGGTGCTGATGTATTAGACTACCATTTCATCAGTCTAACTTAACACTCGTCTGTCTGTCTGTCTTGTCTGTCTGTCTGTCTCTGTGCTCTACATATCTCTACACACTTGATCAGTGCTCCATGGGGATCTACATATTTGATCTCTGCACCATGACTCTCTCTAAATAAGTAACAGAAAAGAATTGAAGACGACAAGCTTTGCAAAATTTAACAAATAATTTATTTCTCTAGAATACAAAGTGAAAATGAGAAGAATAAAAACAACTTACGGTATTGCGAATTAAATCCCAAAATAATCCAAGAATTACAGACACAAGTCCTAATAATTTAAAGTCCTGAATAAAACTCAGTACAAGTCCCGAAGTAATCCAAAACTGAAGGTGATGACGTGTCTGTTATAGCTTATTGAGTGCTGATGTGTCAACAGTCTTTTCTTGAATCACAGTAATTTAATCCCAGGTTTGATTTAAGTATAAATTCCAGTGAATGTCTTTATCCACGAATTTTATGAAAGCACTTTTGTATTTCCAGAGAAAATAAACACTTGAATTCAATAATTTGAAGAAAATAAAATTCAACCCAACTGGTCACAACATAGTGCAACTTGAAAGTGCTTGATGTTAATGCACGAATGACCAAGTCCTCACAGCCACAAGAATATATAATTCTCTGCTTAACCTCAGGTCACAATTAGCATTTTCTAAAACAAAAAAATTACCTAATGGAAAATAACCTTCTGGAATGATCCTGATCTTTACAAAACAATAACCTGGAACATGTATAATTCACTTAGGAAAATCCAAACCTTTGACCCAAATAAACATATTTACTTCTTTTGTTAATAATGATCCTGATATCAATCCCATATACAGAGGGACTAATTTAGCTATGTATTAGTTGTTTACAATGAATTTAAAAAAGTCAACTTGGGTTAAGCGGAAATGAACTCGTTTTTGGACAAGGTCATGTCAAACATACAATGTTACAATGAAATAAAATAAGATAAAACTAACCAATAAACAAAGCAAATTAAATATACATAACACAATGTCTCATCTTTATCGTCAAGTGTATCAAATGTAGTAATATTTGAAAGAACAGGAGTGTTGCAGAACAAAATACGTCATGCATTTTTAATTTCGATGACTTGAATTTTTCAAAGAAAACAGTCCATTCTATAATTTCTTAATCATGCCTATGCTGATCGTATAAATTTACATAATTTGAAATTTCTGAAGAAGTTCTTTATTTCTTTTTATTTATTTTTTTTTAAATCTCTGTACAAGCTTTAAAATGGGAGAGAAACACCAGAACCTGGCCCTAAGAACAACTTGATATAGCATGTACATGGTCATACGGGCCATAATTTTCATTCGCATAGAAATTTCCTACATACAGTGGTTTGTCTACATATAGTGATCACCTGTTAAACTCTACTAGCTTCTCTTATTTTTAGGTCTCGTGGACCTTCTACGTACAGCCGCCGTTGATTATTAAGTATAAATGTCTACTTTATCCCTTACCTAATAGCGGGCACTGTAATGGACGTAACATTATCGTTGAACAATTACACCTAATATATGTTCAAATCCAATTATTGGACTCTTGCCTGTATGTAAAGACCACCTGGTGTGTGCGGAACCCTGATCGGTCGTAGAAAAGTTTGACTATATATAATGCTATGGTAGTGGTTTACATTCCGCGAGGAAAATAAACTGTGTCCTCTTTCGGTTGATTTAAAGCAATATAAGATGTGGTGAGGGAAACTTATATTTGCAAGATGCATAGTTGAATTAAGCCCTTCCTCTATCAGCAGCGTACATTTTACTATACCTATTTAAATATACTTGTGACAAAATAAGGATATCATTACACATACTTCTTCTTCAGTTTATAATGGGCGATGTCCGAACAAATTACCTATGGGCTAAAGTCGCGACACTAGTTTTCATTCACTTTGTAATTCAAAAACTGATCAGGGAAATCTTACTATCAATAAAAGGCATTTATGAAAAAATTTAAATTTCGTCTTCTTCTTTGTTGTTTTTTTTATTTATTTATTCGATCCTACAATAATGAAACTACACACACACATACACACACACATCTGAGGTTGATTTAATGGTGAGATAGATGGACCTAGTTTACCAGGACTCCTTCTTTTCCAGTTCCATATGTTGCCTTACACTTAACAAGCAAGGAAAGAATGTCATTTTATACAAAATAAAAAAACCACCGCTCTCTCAAAATCGAATCTGCATATTTTAAAACACGCCTTGATCCGTTATTGGGCACATTGATTCCTATCGTACCTTCTATTTCAGCATATTCCTGTGATATATATATAGTATATATATATAGTATATATATATATATATATATATATATATATATATATATATATATATATATATATATATATATATATATATATATATATATATTCCAGCAGAATATTTACGAGTTCGTAACTTTGCAAAAGAAATATTTTACTGCTCTAAATATATTAATTTCTCCTAACGGAGACTCACATTCCTATTTAAATTTCACTAAACCTTCTTTGTAAAACCCTACAGCTTATCGTTACCAAGGTATATGGACAGTCTTGGGTAAAATTATGCACCAAGTGTTCGATTATTCAATGTAAATATATTGCTTTGCAAAGACATGTAGCAGCATATAAGGTAGATAGATTCATACATACATACATACATACATACATACATACATATAGACAGACAGACAGACAGACAGACACAGACATGCATGCCAGACCGACAGACATACATGCACGCATGCAGACATACATACGTCCTACGCATGCACTTTCATACATACTGGTGGTCTAAGGCTGCTGGATGTAATTGGTTCGAACCCCGGCCGAGTCATACCAAAGACCTGCAAAAGTGGTACAAATAGCTGCCTCGCTTGGCGCAGAGCATTAAGAGGTTAGTGTTACGACTGGTCGGTCTGGTGTCAGGATAAAGGTACATGATGCTACATGTCTGCGGCATGATGCCCCAGTGCGAAACATCACTATAAACTGACACACTGCAGACATAGTAGCAATATAACTGGAATATTGTCCAAGCTACATTAAAAAACAAAAACAAATCACATACATCCTGGTTGCACCCGAGAGTGGATATTTAGAGGGAGAGTGAAGTATGACGGCCGAATAGTCAAATGCCTTGTAGAATGAACAGATGGATATTGGTAAACTAAAGTATGAATACAAGGCTGTAGCATGTTTTGTCAGATTACAAATACTGTCCTAGAAGTTAATGTCTCTAATGACAGATTTTTGATTGGTTTTCTCTACTGACGTATTTTTATTTTATCAACTCTGTGTTGAAGACCTTGAGATAAAATGCCTTTTTATATGATATATGACCCCTAAGAATCAAAATCGCCTGTGTTCACATTATTTGCAAGTTATACCTAAATTATATTGTAGAATGAATGAGAAACAAACAAACGTTGGAGGTAGCGGTAATAAAAGCAAAAATGGAGTTCTTCACATAAATTTTATATGAGTAAAGTAACAAATGTTGGTAGTTCGAATCTTGGCTATATGCCCAATTAATAATAGACACTTGATATATATTAGTTTTTGTCCTCCCACAAAATTTCTGCAAAAATATGCATCAGTATGAGAAACTGCGGTAAAAGCTGCAGTCAGTGTTTACATTAAGTGTAAATGTCACTCAGCTACGTATGTGAACTCATAATGTGCATGCCCCACACAATCCCGCAAAAACATGTCAGGCGAATATATTACTCAGTTGATCTTAAACATTATTCCTGACAATCATACTGCTTAGTTTAAGGTGTGAATCTGCGTGTTTTGCATTAATAACTAATTTAACTGACATAGGTATATGCCCCTCAAAATTGTGCAGTCGCTTTTATTTCATTTATTTTCCTTTTTCTGCGGTTTGAGTTTTCAGTGGATATTGAAGAGGTCCATAGTCATACAAGGTAATACATAGTTCGTGACAGTTACGGTGGGGGAGGGGCGGGATCTATTTCCTACCCCCACCTGCCACCCATGCACAACATTCAGAGCTGACGTCTTACAATGTAGGACTACGGGTCTAAGTGTTATAATGTAAACCTTTGGACTCTCCCCTTTCCCAATCCCTATATCCGTTTAACTATATCAGTGAGCCCTACTGCAAGTGTTGTAGCCCCAATGTTCTTCTTGTGTGTGTGTGTGTGTGTGATTTGAATTTGTAACGTAGTTTTAACAATTTTTCAGTCATATCGCTACGATGTCTGCAGTGTGGCAGTTTATAGTAATGTCTAGCACTGCGGCATCATGACGCAGACATGTAGCATGATGTCCCACCCAGTCACATTATCCTGACACCAGTTCGACCAGTCCTAACACTAACTCTTAATACTGAGCGCCTAGCGAGGCAGCTGTTAGTACCATTTTTATAAATTTTTGGTATGACTCGGCCGGGGTTCAACCCTAGACCTCCCGCATCCGAGGCTGACGCTCTAACCACTAGGCCACCAGAGGGATGTATGTATGTATGTATGTATGTATGTATGTATGTATGTATGTATGTATGTGTATGTATGTATGTATGTATGTCATCTTCAAAGCCATTCTCAGCTTTAACTCCAAAGAAAAGAAAAATAGATCGCTCGACATTTTTAAATATTTGTCAAAAACACCAAATTCAGAATTATTTTAAAAAATATTAGAGTATATAATTTACCTCAACTTTAACATATCAGCAACGGCAATTTTCTCTAATGTCAAACTACTACTGATTCCTTAACTCATCAATATCTCAAGGTGGAAGTCTTGCAGCTCTCATCTTTAAGGTACAAAAATGATATAGGTTATATAATATGAAAAGGAAAAAAGATCAGGAAATAATAGATTATCTATGTTGAAAACACCCGCGATCTCTTTTATGTGAAAACGATTCAGCAATTGAATATACAGTGAGTTATCATGCTAAAGGAATTAGAACGTTTACGTGATGTACAAGATAGTGGGTAAATGATTATTAAGGAGAATAGAAATACCTTAATATCAGTTTGCTCTGAAGAAAAAAAAAACATTGTCCCATTTATGGTGTGATTCTTGTAGATCTCTGTCTATGCTGCTCTTTATTTATCTTCTTAGGTAAAGCCATAAAGATGTTAACACGGAAAAATACCAATCTTTAAGATCTTGCAGTAATGTTGAATGCAGACTCCAGGATTTCTATTACATTTCCGGGATCAATATCTTTCGCTATCGCTCCATCGCATAAAAGCCAGCTCATAAACACATACGTGTTACACAATACTTAAAACATGGCCTATAAAAATTCAAATTGGAAGAGAAAACTGAACCACAAGCAAAGCTTGGTGCATTTGTAGGATTAGTATCTGTTGCGAACAACATTTGTTCTTGTATTCCTGCAATATCGATCCTAGGTGTTTCAGAATAATATCTTTCACGACCACTTTATTCGAGCCAGAGGATGACTTGGAGTGAACAAAGCTGACACAAAATCATAGCGAACAAATCACGCTCCTGACCTCATTGACAAGGATATAAGTGTTCAGCGCGTATAACGTAATTTTCAGTGTCCCATACAAATGCAGCAAACCGAGACCAATACGTAAGTAACCGCCTTGAATGCATGGATGAAAGCAAGACAATTCATCTCCATGACATAGAAGAAAACACATCGCTTTATACCCAATGTTTTGTTCGTAAAATGTCGAGGGACCATTGAACTATGTTGGAGATCTACTAATTATAAGCAGTTGATCTTGTGATAATTGGATGATCCGTCCGTTGGTTGGATCGCCTGTAGAGCACTAATCTATGGGCAAGATGAGTGCACCAACAACCAATCAATATTGGCCATGTTCTGTTTTCAGAAACAATAGCGTATTCATCATATCAGAGAGATGTTCAAAAATGGTTTCACATATTACAGGAAGCTAATTAAATTCAAAGTAGAACAACAAAAGAATAGGTATCCAAACTCAGTGGATGAAGTGACAATTACCACAATAAAGAGGAATAGAATTATTTCTCCTACAAAGTGGAAGTCAATGGAAAATATCATCATCGTGCTGTAACAAAGAATAGGGAAGAAAAATAGATACCCAACAATACATGTGCTGTAAGATGAAAGACATATTCACTTCAGACCCTATGTTTCTCTATTCATACGAATTCAAGCTTTTAAGGAAGCGAAAACGTTATGAAAATGAAACATAGCAGGGGATTTCCGTCAGAAGGCAAAGTAGGAGTTCAGTTAAGAATGTTAGAAAAATGGGTATAAGGAAAATCTCTTTTCAATGCCATTTTATGAGAGAATGCTATACCTTTAGCTGACTAGTAGAGACTTAAATACGTGAGAGTCTGTTAAGCATTTTCTAAGAAGTATATTATAGATTTTGCACACTTAGTAAAATCATCCAAGTATGATTTCATATCATCAGGGACATAAGTGGTTTCTTATGGTGTACTCAACATTAATATTTTATTCTGAAAGGGTATATTTTTTAAAAAGAAACTTAAGAAGGGATCATATAGTTAGGATTCATACTTCCTGTTTCTCAACTAAGTGCTCCTTTACACATTAATGCATACGTGGATCGTTAGTAAATGGTTTAATCAGCTCGATAGTTAGTAAAGAACTGATGTCTTGTAGTCTTTGGATATTGATGTTCTGTTTTCTACTTTTTTAAGACATGTTGTCTTGTCATAAATGCACTAAATCCTGAACGTAATTTTGCAATTTCTAGCAATAATTCCAGAGTAGTTTTGAAGTCCAAAACGTCAATAAGTGCTTTGTAATTCCAATGGATACTTTGAATAAATAGTTCCTCCCAAATTATATCTGCATACAAATCCAAACTCTAATCATTAGATTCTCAAAAACCAATACTACAGAGGAACGAATAATGTTAAAAAATGTTGATATATACATAATACATTTACCTGCGACACAATAACATTTCCTACGGAAAAACCACTAACTCGTACATAAGGTCAGGTCTTGAAATCAGATTCAAGTAATCATCTTGTTTACTTCTTAGAATCATGACAAAAATCAGGTTGGCACAACCCGCAAACAGGGACAACAATGTCCCTGTTATATATATATATATATATATATATATATATATATATATATATATGATATTATAATAATTAATATTGAATTATTAAGTTTCTATAATACCCAAGAAAGTTATGAAAAACTACTGGAATTATCTTTTGCTGGTGGGGTGTAAATTATCACCTGGAGATTGCATGCGTTGTGTGCGCCTCTTTAGTACTCGCCAGTCATGTGGCAGTAATCACTGATTTGGCATCAGTAGAAGTAAAAGCTTCTTCACAAACCCAGCAATGAGTGGCTGCAGAAAACTCAAGAATATTATCGCGAGTCATGATGATGATTGCTGATGAACAGAGCTATAACCTTGAGAGATTTAAGAAGCACCTCAATGGAGTCCTCACCACAATACACCATTGGCGGCTCAGTTTGCCCGTCAGACATAACTGCTATGTAATAGGATCCGCATGGTTGTTAGTCAGCGACTTGTATTGTGTTATGCTCGTTGGACGAGGAGCTGGATGAGTTCTCCGCGTCTTTGGAACAGGGTTTTCTTCTGGAACGTTGAGACATTCAAAGTCCTCGTAGATGATATAAGAAACTTTCATCTTTCTTTGAATTGCAGTAAATTTGAGAATGCTTTAGTACCTGGTCCTGTAATTATTGTCCACTGCGGTTTTTCTCTGATACCACCACAATAAAAGTCATGGCCAGTTAGCTGGATATTGGATATTAATTTATGCATGCAGCGACTGCATGGATATTTATTTACCTTGTGCTTGCTGTGTTATTTAAGCAACCGAGCAAAGTTCTATATCCACACTTAGTGTCATACCGACTCTGATTCGTTCAGTTCACAAAGCTGCAACAAGTCAGTCTGGATTAGTCTATGTTGTCCATGCGCAGATGTGTAAGGGGCAAAAAGTCTTTATCGTAAGTAAACGCATTAACAGGGATACCACAGTTAAGTCTTCCAGATTTGTTCAGTGTGGCCTTAGTAACCTCTACAGAGAATTCGATATTACCACAACTGAGTTCACCCTGGTGCTGTCGGTATGTTCGAGCCAGGTCATGGTGATCACTAACTGGATATAAAGCCGGCAAAATCGCCAATTCAACGCATCGATTGTCAAAATTCTTTACGTTTATCACTGACCTTGGCAGGACCCACTCTAGAGTTGGCATGTTACTGGATCTACAAAACGGTTGATATGGAAAATTATCACATAGTCGGTACACTTCGCCTAGTGTGTGCAGTTTCATATTTTTGATATTATACGTGTGAACATATCACTTTATGTGATTCTGATTGGTCCAAATAAGCCCATGAAATTATTGTGCACGATCCTCTTTACTGATTGGCTGGGATCGTGGGAAAACGTTTTTAATCCCTCCTTCTGGAATGTTTTGCTTTGAATGAACTTTTTTTGGCGGCCATTTTTTTAACTCGACTCGCGAAAGGAAATTGAGGAAAAATTATCTCGGCTGTCTGAATATGGATATGTTACCCCCACTGGGGTTTGTTATGTCATGTTTAATAATATCATCATAAGAAAAATGGCGTAAAACTACAAGACAAGAACAACAATAAGGAGTAAAACTAAGGGATAGCGGGGGGAGGGGGGCGTATATCTGTAACATAGATATAGAATCCACCGTATATACAAGCGTGGTTTAAATGTTAACTTAAAGAAGTAAATAAACTCACCTCTGTTCACAGAATAATCTGGACATGAATGGGTCTCCTAACTGACAGAACTTTATCCAACCACAGCATCTTTACGTAGCATATATGGGATGTAAATCCGACACGAATAAAATTTGTTGACGTCTTCTGTAGTCTATTGTTCCAAATCAAAAACTGCAAATATCCGGTCACAAATGCATTGCAGTAAATGTGGGAATTTTTGCATCCGGTAATCCTATTTCACATAAAAATCGCAACAATGTAACGTTTAGTTCTGAAAGTGACATTTTAGGGTAAACGTGTACTCTACTGTCGGCCTACTGTACTGTGTACCGTATCAAACAATGTGGCAGCATCACATCGCATTGATCATTCTGTTTTGAAAAATGATTTTGTCGTTATAAAATGTTCTGTTTATTCGGATGGAAGCTTTTTCTTTGATTTATAGTTTGTAAAACAGTACAATCTACTTTTACCAGTTCAGCTTTGTTTGGGACTATATTTTATGCACAACAAATGAAAGGTGCACCGTCTGTCAGAATGAACGAAATTATTCGTTCCTCTTTCTATCTAAATAATTTTCCACTGAAATAAAAACTATGTGATAAAAAGAATCTCAAATGGGTAATGATTTAATATTAAATTTATGAAACTCGTTGAATAATGTCCAGCTTTTGCTCGCCAAGGCTCGCAAAAGCTGGACATTATTCAACTTGTTTCACAAATTCAATATTAAATCATTACCCATTTGAGATCCTCTATATATGTACCTTAGCTTCGTCACATCTTATGATAATCCATCCCGGTTCTGTATTGGTGCATTTCGTCAACGTCTCAGTAATCTTTTCAATTCCTTTGTCAGTTTCATCATTGCTGACACTGGTGTCATTACGGTTTAGGATTGTACGAACATCGCTGTGAATCCACGGTGTAGTAATTTAAAATCCGTTCTTGCCAAGTGGCATAACCAGATGCGCATTAAGCACAATATCTCCATTAACATCCGATTGGTGAAAGTTTTATAACACGGATGTGATTCCATGAATCATATTTGTCAACAGTTGTGGAGCTTCTTTCCATGGGTTCTATGTGAATAGGATAATTGCCACGTAATTTTCTAACTGACCGCACGTCTATGAAATCTGAATTCAGATGCTTGTGATTGCCGAACGTACAGCTTCAGTAGCAGTAGCAGTAGCAGTAGCAGATGCAAGCCGTTTTTGTTTATCCTTAATACGACGACGTTTTCTTTTTATCCTCAATTTTTTTTGTTCAAACTCGTCTAATATCTCAGGTATGTCAGCTTTTCTTGCGCCTCTTAGTATTTGTAAAGGCGCTAATTGTTTTAGTTGTTGTACCGTTAGTTTCGTATAAACAACCGGTGGTGGATTATTGACCCATGGTGGATTGAGTGTAAGTATGGATCTCATTAATTTAAGTATGTTGGATTTTCACATACGACGTGGCAATTTTTTTCTATGCATTTGTGCGATTTCATAAGCATAAGCGTGAACCATGTGAGGATTTACTATCGATTAATGTGCGCAGTCAATATCAATTTCAGACACCACTCAGAGATTATGCGCGACACGTACTGGAGTCAACATTACAATCGTCAAATTTGCTTTCACTTTCTATATTTTTCCAACTAGATTGGTTGTTGCCCTACTTAATAAGAACAAATTTGTCCGAAACTTGGATTCGAACCAGTGATTCTCTGTTTGAGATAAAGACGAGTTAATTGTCATGGCTATGGTCTGTGCTGAGAGTGTAAATGAAAAGTACGTATTCGAAGTTAAGAAATCATTTGGAAAGCATGTAATTAACATCGAAATACATACCATTAATGTTTTCGATTTGTGTAATGGTAAGCATAGATGGTAATTATAGGCTGACCGGATATTTCCAGCTCTTTAACTAGAAATATTTCAGTTATTTTTTACGCTAGCAAAACTGTTCTAACCCGGTGCAGATTAAATCAAAATAGCTTATCCCTCTCTGAATTTAAAGGCACATAATATTAAATCTGCATCAGTTGTGCATGATGTAACCAAACCAAACATATAGCTTAAGTAGTGATCGATGCAACACTGGAAGTCAGTCACTGATGCATAATGATACCGCATACAGACTCAAGAACGTGTATGCGTTTGAATAATTTTGTGGATTAAACATCGACTGGTTGCACACTGTATTTAATTTTGCTTGTCAACTCATGGGAGATAGATACATTGACTCGTGTCAGGTTACAAAACAGCAAGAGCTCCATTATGATACTACTGCTCCATTATGATACTATTGCTAAAGTAACACTTCAAATGTTGCAAGACAATATCCAAGCCAAATATTCCTTTTCGACTGTGTAATAATTTCTCAGGTACTTGTTTAGTTTTTGTTTAGAAAACTAATACACTGGATCATCCACACCATTTGTACCTTCTTGAATCAATACTCCATCAAACCCTATTGCATCAACAGACATTTTAAATAATTGGCTGAAGTATGGAGCTAAATAAACTAGTGCACCTTTAAGTGTGGCCTTTAATTGGTCGGAATATTCCTGACACTGGTCAGACCAATGACGTTTGGGTTTTTTACACGACAAATTTGTCACAGGTTAGGCAATTATTAAGAAATTTTAACAATATTTAAGATAAATATACCAATCATACTCCCAAAATCGTTCCTGTTGATTTATAAAAACAGGTACTGGGAATTCAGATATAGCCTTGACCGTAACTTCCCCAGGTTTAAATTTACCGTGTCCCTCAATATGCCCTAAATATATGGTAAAGGCACGTTAAAACTTACTTTTATCTAAATTAATTGTCAAATTAGCACCATTGATTCAATCAAAGAATTTCAGAATATTTCCAATTGATGACTCTAAGTATATATGCATCTATAATTATCTAGACATACTGTTATCTTGTCTAGTCAACGCTGGAACAGTGATGGAAAACCAAATAGCATTATATTGATAAAGTCCAACTGGAGCTGCAAATGCCGAAATTTCTTTGCTCTTACCGTGAGTGGAATTTGTCATAATCACTTTAAAAGGAGAAACTTAGTGTTATTTTTTGCATTTCAACTTTTTTCAATGCAATTCATTGTCCTGGCATTGAAAATGAACCCGTTTTGATGACTCTGTTAACTTTTCTATGGCCAGTACACATATGGAATGTGTTATCCGGTTTAGGCACAAAATACATTGTGAACTCCAGTTGTTTTTACATGTTTCTCTGGAATAGTACTCCAGTAAATATTTTATTCTCAATACATTCCTGCTTGAGAGGATTCTTCTGAATGGATGCATTTTCATAGGGGTAGAATACAATCTCAGCGTCATGATATATTGTTTTTGTTCGTATTGGAACCTCAGGAAATAGGTACTCCTATTCATATAATAGATGTTTTTATTACCTGCGGTTGTAGATGTGAAAGTTTCTGGACAAGAATGTTTAATATTTCTGAATTCCGAAATTTGGTTAAACCAAAGTCACGAGAGTTAATGATATGCTTTAAGTACTTACATTCTTTTCAATTGTATAAGCTCCATATAATTTAGCCCAAGGAGATGTTTAGGTTTGAGTAAGAGAGTTATAACGCTATCATCAGGCTGAAAAATCTTTTTGTTTTGTATTTCTGTCATAACGTAATGTCATTGTTGACTGAGTAGAGTGAATATTAGTTATTACTACGTCACAAGCCTTTGACAACATATATTTCAAATCAGAGACATAGTCAAAAGGATTATCTTGGAATCTTCATTTTAAAGAAGTTCGTTTTTTAGTAACTTCAATGGTGCACGGACAGTATGTTCAAACTCTGGTTCAAAAGAGCTTAAGCCCAATGATTTTTGAACTGATTCCCTAGCAGCTATGGTGCATTTACGGATTAAAAAAACAACACACTCATCCAAATCCTTTCCTCAAGCAAAGCATTATGAACTAATTATATTCTTCAAAGCTTGATGGAATCTGTCCAAAGTCCATTTACGTTCAGTTCGATAGGAAGAAGATTTAAACTGTTGGATGTCTAATTCAAGCATAACTTATTGAACGATTCCTGACATAAACTTTGACCCTCGATCAGATTCGACAGATTTGAAAAGTCCAAAACGTGCAAAAATAGACTTTATCAGAGCTTTTACTGAGCTTTAGCTTTAATAAATGCCTCTGGAAATCTTGTGGTCGCACACATCATGGTCAACAAGTATTGGATGCCTGACTTGGTCTTAGGTAAAGGACTGACCGCCATCATTATTATCCTATGTGGTTCTTCAAATGCAGGAATAGGTTGAAGATGAGCCTTTGGTATATTCTGATTGGGTTTTATACCATTCGACAAGTGTGAAAAGACGTACAGTATTTATAATCAACACTTTTAATTTTCGGTTACTAAAATGATTCGATATTTTGTGATTGAGCTATAATAACAAATTCTTGCCTTAAGTCCGATGAATTGTCTTGTATATGACCTCTATAAAGTTCTATTGCCATAGATTCAGTGTGACAAGAGATCACAAGCAACTCGAGGAGAAATGCAAAGAACAAAACTCCAACCTATAAACAAAATGCATTGACTTAACGAAAGCCTTTGACACATTGAGCAGTGGAGACATGACAAAAGTTGGTAGCCCAGAGAAATTCATCGCGATGGTTTGGCAATTCCATGATGGCATGCTTGCTCATGATGTGGATGGCTCTGAGGCATCTTAAGCATTTCCTATAACTAATGGAGTCAAGCAAGGCTGTGTGTTGGTCCCAACACTTCGCAGACTGATGATATCCGCTATGCATACTCTTACCTTCCATGACTCTGACGCTGGGATTAACATCAGAGACCGGACTGACGACAAGATGTTCAAGCTGAGAAGACTATATGCGAAGAAGAAATCACAGGAAATGGTTGTTAATCATCTCATATTTGCTGATGACTGTTTCCTGAATGTCAAATCTGAGTCTGACACGCTACATAGAATGGACGATTTCTCTTCAGCTTGTGATAATTTCGGCCCCACAATTTGTATCAGAGAGATAAATGTGATACACACATATAGACCAGGAAAACCTTACGTACAACCGAGCATCACAGTAAATGGGCAAACCCTCGTGGCAATGGATTAATCCGTCTATAGCGGCAGCACACTCTCTCGTGTAATCCATATCGATGATAACACCAGTGGCTGAAATGCTTAAGCAAGTGTGGGATTAGACAGACTGTATACAAATTAATGGGAGTACAGAGATATAAGTCTACAAACAAAACATAAGGCCTAAAAAATCATTGTGTTGCCGACCCTCCTATATGCTTGCGAATCATAGATGGTATACAGACGTCCTGCAAGAAGCTGAACCATTTTTACATGGGTTTCCAGAGGAAAATATGATGATAAGATGACAGGACAGGTCCCATACTCAGAGATTCTCGCACGAACACGCACTGCTAACACAGCTGAGATGGGCAATCCAGGATATCAGAGGAGCGACTACCAAAGAAGATGTTCTATCTCGAACTGAAGGATGGAATGTGATCTCAGGGTTCTCATAAGAAACTCATCAAACATTCCTTCAAGTCATTCTTGAAACACTGTAAAATTGACCCTAAAGATTGGGAAGATCCCACACAGGATTTCATCATCTGGCGGAATCTGGTCCATACAGACTTTGAACAGAAGAGAACTGCAGAAGCAGTGCATAAGTGTCAGCAGCGTAAATCTCATAAAATCTGCACATCATATATTGATTAAGCAAATCCAAGCTGTCAAGTTTTCCAGTGACGATTCAGAGGATGAACCACTCAAGGACTCAGAGAAGCTAAACCAGTCAGTGATTTCATGGTCAACGTCGAACTCAAAGGACGAATAACATATAAGAACTGAGACGAAGAAAAAAATAACAATTTCTGCCATAACGATTATGCCAATGGAAATTGTTCCCATGTTGTTGGTAGTGTCAAGAAAACGAAACGCATGCAACTAATTTCGCAAATTTACTGTATGTGCAAGATATTTGAATATCCAGAAACTACAAAGAATTGATGATCAGCACATCTGAGCAAAGTAAAGAGAATTTTATATAAAAATTATTCTTGTGCCATGAAAACTGAATGGCAACAGTTGCACATAGGTCAAAATAAATCCATGGTTCACTGTACGAATAGTCCCTTCTAACTTATCAAACATTACAATGTTTCCGTGTCTTTCGGATTGGTGTGTATCGCGTAATCGGTACACACTAACACACATGTATGCTATTATCCGTAAATGCACCATTAGCATCGATATTTATCTTCTGTGTCTCTGTCTGTCTGTCCCCCTCTCTCTCTCTCTCTCTCTCTCTCTCTCCGTCTCTCTGTCTCTCTCTCAGTGAATATTAATGTTATACTTATGAGACAGTGAAAAAGGTGAGTCATGGAATAAGTGAAATATACTACTTTTTGTATTATAGTAAACATATCGGACAGATGATTGAATACGAGGGCACGTGACCTGACTAGTGAAACCCAATGAGCATGTAGATAGTCCTTAATTCCTAAATCGAAACTCCAATTAAGATTTAATTTTGGTCATTCAGGTTTTAATTTAATTTCGTAGACAGTATTATTTTTGCGATAGAGCATTTATGCTACCTTTTACATGGTATGTTAATTATGAGAAGCGGTTGCTACGTTCCACCGATGCTATAGTTGAAATAAGTTTTCTTTCTTCTTTTTCTTCTTCCTCCTCCAGCCTGTCGTCATCGTAGGAGCCGGGTGGCTCAACTGATGGTCAGTGTGCTGGACATGCGATTAGAATGGTGCGGGTTCGAATTCTGTTCTGACTAAGCCGAGTCGGCCTCCGTGTTGCGACTGTAAGTACGACACTTTACTCTGTTCATTTAATAATCTTTTTTTATCCCATAGCCTTGTAATTGCTAATAGACGGGCGTCAATACCCACAGTCCAAACCTTCCAAACCTTCCAAACAAATTCTTGTCTCAGATGCTCATCCAAGTGAAACGAGAGAGAGAGAGAGAGAGAGAGAGAGAGAGAGAGAGAGAGAGAGAGAGAGAGAGAAACAAACTATATAAATCTTCAATATGATGTTACTTTATTAGCTTAAATTCAAGTTAGAAACATTGGGCTGAATCAGAAAGAATGCGAGTTTCATTGCGAAGGACCCCTCCTCCCAACAACATTTCAGCATAATATTGAAATGTGCATAATACTTTTTATATTAAGATTAGACATAGTTTGTTATTACGATAATAGGTATGCTACCGACAGATAGGCAGATTACCCTAACTTCCTTTAAATTGAAAGACATAACTTTCACAAATAAAGTCAAGAATAAAATGCACGAATCACTCTATACATACTTATAATTGACTTCTTTCTCAGTACATGGTCAAAACTAAAATGCACGAATCACTCTCTACTAGCTATTGCGGACACATTTCGTGGTGCATTAGTCATATCAATATAATAAGCTTATGTATATATCAATACAAGTATAGCAGCCATATCTGACATCTCGTAGACACGAATAATAAGACAATGTTTCAAGTTTCTACGCACCACAATCAAGAAGCAGTTTGTTGGCAGTATATTTTTGGAAAATATATTTATATAAAATAAAATAGATTTCCTCTCTTCATCAAAAGTTTGATAGTTTGGGGATATTCTGATATGATCATCAAATTGTTGAAAACGTATATCATTTTACAAATGGACAATTATTTGAAACGCTCAATTCCTCTTAGACAGTATCATTGCAGTTAAAACATGTTCTTTAGCATATATGTAATTCCTAATAAAGTGCATTTTTGTGTTCTTTACATTTTCGCTATTATACGGAATGAATGAGGCGCCGCCAACCTTATCTCTTATTGAGACAATTATGAACTTACTAAATATCGAAGAGGAAAATTATTTTATATCTGACACCTTATCAAACCCCGGATAGTCGCGATCTCCCCATTTACATCAATGAGTACATGTGCCAGCAAATGAAAATCATCTTAGGTTGAAGTCTACAGTTGCGTACAATACTCAAAAGTATTGAGTTTTAAATTCCAGTAAATATTTTCAACCAATCAGCTACCATCATTCTCTAAAATGCAGTATTTAATCTCACACCACATACGGGTTTCTTTTGTGGCTGGGAAAAGTAGTAGCTCTATGCAACCTAAAATCAAATTTCACTTTCATAGATAATATTTATTGACAAAAGTATTTCCCAGAGATAGAACGTGATTTATGGCCTGATGCGATCACAAATAATTCCATTCCCAAAAATAGTAATGTTTTATTTTTGGGGAAGAATTAGTATACCCTCCTAGCAAAACAAGAAATGCACACTATTTCCTGTCTAGATATGACTTCTGCAACAGATAGGTAATTACTGAAGAGAAATTAATTACAAAGTCAGGTATGTAAGCAAATGTGCGAATGTTACCAAGCTAGCGTACGTCTATTAAGCACTACAGATAACAGGGAAATATACATGTAAAACCCGTCTTCATAATCATCTTCTATGATATTTAATATATTCACAATACCAATAAAAATAAGCTCTTTCCCATTACTTAACATAAAGTCAGTAAATGTTATTCTGTGACAGGCAGTTGTTAGAATATTTTCTCTAAATATAGGAAACAGAATGAGCATTTGCAGACGCTAATTCAAATAAGCAGCTTAGAAGTGATAAATCCTTTCAACAACTGAGTCTGATATAAAATGTATTCCTGTTATTGTCGGCAGCATATAAAAATATCAGTCACAGTCATCGACATCAGTGTGATGTTACGGAAACATAAACAACAACATTGTGATCCTCTTTAAGATGTGTAAATGAAAACGTTAACGATCCTTAAACAGCGTCATCTTCAGATAAAACACTTTGACTGGATATGGATAGTGAGTCATCATGGTTTGACTCCATTTTACTTTGGTCGAACTCTTGTACCAGCATATCCAACATACGTAAATGAATTTCCCTGTGAACGGCCTTATCAGTTTGAGCTAGCGTTATCTCCAGCACACGTGGAAGAGCCCCAATCACTACAATGAAAAGCACGTGCATGACCTCACTGATCTCTGAAGACATTCTTTGCGAATTCATAGAGAGTTTCACGGTGCCAACTACGAGCAAAACTATGAGTCCAATTCTAAAGATTGCTTGGAAAACGGTTACGTGAACCGGCTTGGACTTTCGGACGATGTACATAAAGAGACGTCGAGAAATTCCTGGAATGTGTTTATCGTAGTGAATGTACGTAGTGACTTTGGCACTTGCCGAGTTATGCATCATATTCGTTTGCTCCTCTGTCAGAGTTATAGTTCTATCATTGACCCGCAAGGCAGTTATTCTTAAACCAGGGGGTGCCTTAATTATCACTGTTGAGTTGTGTAGCTTAGACATATTGTGATCATGGTCACGATTGGTGCAGATTTCAAACAAGTCGGACAGCAGCTCGCAATAGACATCCCCAATGCCTTTCAGAAGCTTCCAAATATAATACAAGAGAGCTCCTCCAAAAAACAAGTAGCCAAATGATGAGGAAGGAAACAAAACTAGTGCATAGAAAAGAAAGACAATTATTTCTCCGACGATTGAGAAGCTAGCGAGATATATTGCAAAACATCCATACACAAAATACAACAAAAATGGCCCAATTATAGTATACATGGTAATTCTCAAGACAAGGCCGCAAGAGAGGGGCATATTCATATGAGTCTGAGTTTGAATAAATTCCGTTGCACTAGAGACGAACCCTATGATCAACACAATCAAAAACCAGATTAAGGGGATGGCATAAAATATCAAAGAAAAACACATTTCTAGTGACCCAAAGATTAATTGTAATGGAACCAAAATGAAAGCTAATACGATAAATATTGGCTGAGGCAAGTAATTCTTTAGAAGATCAAGGTGACACTTGATCCTACGCCATACTATATGGACTGCCTCGACCCAGAACCTAGGCAACATAATAAGATAAAAACGAGCCAAAAGTAACATTGATAGCCTCTTGTAACCACGGTACTGGTTAACTGACACCATCGATATTTCTTCAATACGTTCGGTGCTTATTATAAGGGGAGACAATCCTGCATATTTGGAATCAAAGGATCCTCTCTGAATAATATTTCCAAGATTTCGTGGGGTCAGGAGAATGATGAAACCTGTAATGTAGTACATGAGTAATAAACAGTAAGGCCCTCCAAGCATGGGAACAAAGAGCCTTTTGCTTTTCTCCATTCCCCCCAACATACTCAGAAAACCCATAGGAACTCCGTGATCAATCAAATCCAACGTGATATCGCCATGATAAGTGCCGTAGAGCAGAAATTGCAGAAAAATTAAAATGGGACTAAATAAAACAAAAATCCCTCTTCTTAAACGGGAAACGGCTACTGGATGTTTCCAACCCAAGTCACACAAGCCGCATAACATGCTTGTCAATGAAATGGGAGAATGTCCATCAAGGTATACCCATTGTCTTTCATCTGAGTCATCTAAGTCCTCATACTGTTTTTCTGCAGGAATCTTTCGTCCAGTTGCTTCCATTGTGTCGCCCCAGCTACAAAGTATTAGAGGGCAGTAGCAAAGAAGTACAAGTCCAATTATATAAGGTCCGAGTGTACTTTCACTCCACTTTGTTCGCATCATTTCGGGACAAGAAACCTCGACTTTTTCATGATAGTAATTAAAGGAAGAATTACAGCATTTGTATCTGAAGAAATCTATTGGGTAATTGAAGTACAGTGCAAACTGATATGCAATAGTATTCCTGACACCTGGTATTTCTGCTAGATAACACCAGGAACTGTAATTATAACTTTGATGGAAGCGAACGAGATATTTTTGTGTCATCTCATTTAAAGCAGTAGCAATAGCCAAGGAAGTATTCTGGTTTCCCAACGCAATCGTACAATTAGGAGGCGTAACATTGATATAAATGAGAACGTCCCTCTCGAGACACTTTGCGCAGAGAAGACCAAACGATAATATCGGAAAATCAACTGGCCAGTTGAGATACGGGTTAACACTGTTTGGTGGGTGATAGGTCCAAACCCATTTTAGTGGCCTAATGGTCGTCGAAAGTGCAGTGATGACAGTAGTATTTGCGAATACCAAATTGTAATGTGCAAAGTTTGGCTTTAATACTCCTACCCAATGCTCCAAATAGATCCCAACGAAATGTGGAACTTCCATTTTGCATATGGAAGATTTTGACATCGTAACATTCATTTTAGCAGTATCTCCATTATAGTCGTCCTTTGCATCTTTAATATTCTGTCCACAACTGAACCTTGTAAGCACAACACAAAGCAGAACAATCAACGCATACATTGTTTAAAGCTAAAGTACATTTATTTTCTTCTTTCCTGTACACTGTGCGTCTTACAGCTGATATCTGCTCGAACTAAACAAGATTGAGACCCGGTATATCATGAAAATGCTAATTGACCATTGAAGTAGGACCTCTATGACCCTCGATTAGATTCTTCTATAACCGGGTGAATTAGAATAGATTCCTCTATAATCCAGATCAACCCTTATTTAGGCGAATAAGCTTCTGAAATAAAAGACAAGACATTTTTTAGTACATAACATTAATGTGTGTGAACGTCAGTGAGAGAGCTAGAGATAGAGGAGGGAGAGCGACTGCTTACCGGGAAAAGGGATATTGTCCCCTATACAATACGGTCGCAAGCAGACAAATCAGGATGTAATGTAATAATAATACAAGTCGCATATGTGGTAGACAAAAGTTTCCTATGTTAATACGAACGTTTGCATTTTTATTCATCCGCGAGAAATTGAGAACCGAATATGTCGTGACAATGACAAGGTAAAGTGAAAGAATAAACAATGCCTTAAATATACTTCTGGTCAAGTGTATACAACTAAGTAGTGTGAGTACCCTTACTCCAATCACGTTCATACTAAATAACCCTCCTGTTTTCCTACTGTTCAAGGCTAAACCAAATCAAGCATTTTTATTTAAGGAAGGCAACCTTTTCAGATAAAGCTAGGATGATTTTAGCCGCATCTGGGAAAATAATAATGGTTCATCAACCACTCTCGGGGTTAATATCTCCAGTTGCTATTTCTTTAAATATAAAACTTAAAAAATAATAAATAACAAACTTGAACTAATGGAATAAAAACAACATAGTTTAGATTGAGATAAATCATGAAATGCTTGAATGGACCAGAAATCCTGATATGATGTCTTATGTGGAAAGGTCCTGTGCGATTGATACAGAATTACAGAGACTTGGAGAAATCGAACCTATGCTGAACATGATCTTGATAGTAAAATTCCTCATGACAAGCCAGCTCACCCAGTTAAAAGTCCAAAATGATTTTCAGAGCTGCATCATTCTTTTCGTAACGAGTCTGCCGTTTACTGAACTGCCTACGTGTTTTCAAGTTCGACATTGAACAACAGACACCATGTAGAATCTATAATGCTCAAATTAACGACACGCGGGCTAGTGATATTCTTGTGTTGATTACCGCTGGTAGTAGATTGTTTCTTAGGATTACATGTATTACTAGCATCAACCAAGAATGGGTGATTAATGACAAAATTGTTCCAATACGTGAGGGACGAAGGCGTTGTTAGGCTGTTATCACATTGACTCTAGGTCACCACCTAGGTTGTTGAAGCGTATCGGAAGCGTCTACTTCAACAATGCATATCCGGTCACCGCGGTTGTATACGGAATTTACATTATGAATGAACTAAATTGCGATGCATTAGACCCATTGAGAACTGCTACAATTAATTGTGTTTCCACGTGTGGCAATGAACATTTAACTGACTCAATACGTGGCACTGGTTTAGCGGAACATCGAAGTGAAACGTTAACTATGAGAGAAGGCTTCGCTAGATTAGTGGAGTTACCGCATTGGATTGCTCGTTGAAATGTCCAATCATCATCAAGACAATAACCGTTCCTAATTGACACGGACTATATAAGCGTGGTAGCGTCATCAAACGGATCAAACACAACACACATGGGTGGTCACGTGCACTATAATTCCGACTTTTACGTACAATTAAATTTTATTCTGGCGACGTTTACGGTCAGTTGCTGATGCTCTTAATACAAACCCAGTATCAGCTTGGATTCTTAGCAGCGGCGAGACTGAGTGAAATTATGATAAAATTTTGCTTCTCAACGGAGATTGTTACCGCAGTGGCGAATGTCACAATAAAATGTTATGAACAGCATTCAAATTCTCATCGGACAATGATGAGACCAAAGGCCTATCCAGAAATTTATTTACAGAAATATATATGGCCTTGTATTTTGCACGGCAAAAAAACAACATGAGGTCAACTTCAAAGTGTTTTCTCAAATATATCCATCGATCCTGCGTGGAATACGGGCATGAGGACTTTGGAATACCGATTACTGCCCTGATTGAGTTGTTTGCGTTGACTTTTTTCCCGATTGCTATCCTGCCAGTTTTCTTGGACGCGATTAATGCCTACCATTCTTTGAGTGTTTTGGTTATCAAACATGTGCGCGTATCAATGTGTCAATTAACAGGCCTCTACCCGTGGACACCAACGGAGTCGCCGTTGTGTTAACAGGATTTAGCTGCATGAACCGTTTTGCGTTTATCTACAATGCTCATCATGTTATTCCGGCATGGTTTAGAAGCAACTTAAATTTCGTGACGATGAGAGCCATAAAATTGCATGTGGATGGGTTCCTCTCTTTCTAATACGGTTTATGCTCTTGAGCGCATTATAGACTTGGCGCAAGAGCAAAACAGTCGTTGCAAACTATGTAACGTTCAAATGCTATGGGATTACCTGCTCTGGTATTCCATAGTTCCCATGTCCATATTCCATAAAGTTTACCATAGAACGCATCAGAAACGTGAAGGGTCATCTATGTGATAACGTTATCATATCGGATATTGGGTGTAGCTGCTACCTCCGTGAGCCTTCCTCACGGACAATCCCACGTGTAAGTGTTGGTACCCCAGGTCCTCCAAGGTAATAAATAACCGGCACATTGCTGCAACTGGTCATATTTGAAATGTATGTGCGATCAATCTCCAGATATGATCAGTAGATTTTCTTGTTCCACCTGCTAGTTCTGCAGCAGCGTATAAATACCTCACGTCAGCGTTTTCAGCGCCGGTAAATATGGCTCATGTTCACCAGTTACAGCGGCTCCAAAAGCCGGTTTTAATATTTTTTTGTTATTGCCTCACTGGGTGTCATCGCGATCGCTTGAACTTCATTGTTCAACGCTTCTATGACCGAAAGAAGTCTTGCAACCCATTCTCATGATCGTGCACTGGAGCTCTTCATCAACATCTCCTGCGAGTACTGTTAAATCGTTCATCGGTGGCGTCATTACGATGAACTTCCCTGGCGAGTTTTACTTCCGTTACGTTTCATCCAGGCGGTTACTTCTCCGACAAATTCTTGGCCCGGAACAATCTGCAACAGATTTGGTCAACATAATGGTCTACGCGCGTTATTAACCATCGTGCCATTCGCTGTTTTAAAGTTGGTGATTTCATAGCATCTAATGCGTTATCTAATTCGAGGTCGAGAGAGATGATGTTTTATCGGGGAAGGGAGTGTCACTGTAAAATCAATTATGTTAAACAATGAGTCTTTGGGCCCTGCCATTTCCATTTTTATGAAAGTATGCTATACTCCAATTCTAAATGCTAGCATTTCAATGTTGAACACTGAAATACTCCCAACGTAAGCGCTCTGTAAAATTAAAGTCAATGTAACATTAGCGTAAAATGCCTGCAAAAATGTATTGTCTAAATTCACGCTGATACACTAAACGCGTATTTGCTTCTGTGCGCGATGTCATGACTATAACATACGACGTTTATTTCATTGACTGGGTTCTCACCGGGTTTTGCAGAATCATTAATATCCAACCTAAGATCTAGTGAAGTCCCAGGGCCACATTAATTATTACCCGGTAAATCCTTTTCCCCAGGATATTTTCACCAAGGCGCCGATGGAATAGGCAGACGTCCTAATGTGGAAGCAATATCGTCTCCGATCACTTCGCGATTAAATGGTGCAAACGCGCGTTTTCCGATATTATTTTTTGCACTACAAAGAGTACAAATCCCTGCCGCTTATTCTGTGGCTATGATACGTGCACTTAGTGTATCAGAACGGAGAACGTAGGTAGTTTTTGTGCGAGCAAAACTAGGGTCAGCCGTTTCTACAATCAAAGATAGATTACCACGACCAGTGCCTGGCGATACATTTCAGTTCCATGGAAAACAATAGTTTTCCACAGTTAATCTACGTTCGTCACAATTTACATCAACAGCAAGCGTTGCGTGGATCGTTACTCAGAATACATTTTTTCCGCTTCTAAGAACAGCAGTTTTGTCCGTTGAGGCTAGTACAATTATCAATGCTGCAGTAGCGCAATGACTAAATAATATGGAGACTACTTAGATTACGCAGAATATAGTTAGAAATGTACATAAACGCGTATCAGATCCAGCATTTGACATGAACGAACCAGTTCTCTGAAAGAAAAACTGTGCACGATTATCAGTATTATTCTTACAATGCTAGTGTGCCTAATAATCGTGGCTGAATAGAGCTGCAGATTCATGATACAGTTAGATATTTCTTACCCGCTGAGGTCTTCTTGGAAATCAAAGGAACACTCGTGATAGTCGATAGTAATCCATACGCCGCTGAGGAACGCGCTGAATTTGTCAAGAACGGCGTGATGACACTATTTAACGGCACCCGATACGTCATCGACGACAAGGAAACAGAAGTATGTTGGTTAACGTGGACGTGGCAACGACACTACTTGAACTGGCACGATGATTATTCTCGCATCGCAGGTCCCTCAGTGATGTTTGCCAAGGATATCACAGATAATGCCAACAAATTAACCAAGGGGCAGCACTCACTGTTCTCTTTACTACCGATGCTGCTGCTACAGCAGCAGGAATAATACACAAACCAGCTGCACCATCTGTTTTACCTCTTCCAACGCAAACTTCAGATTTGCACCACGTAGAGCAAACATTAACAAACATGGCCAATTCTCATGCGCAATACCATTATCACACATATTTGGGTTTTGTAGGAATGTTATTTTTGGGGCCAAACACACATTTGGCGGCACTGGCGACGAACCAGTAAGCACGCTTGCGGCGCAAATCCAACCCCGACTACAGCGTTGAACAGAGATACTACATTGTCAAAACTGTCGATGTGGAATCCCATTCTGATACCATCGCTTATGGAAGAACAACGACCACGTTTAATGCATATCGGTGGACTGAGTTGACTGTTGAGAACTACATATTCAATTCAAAGGTCAGTGTTGGGGCAATTCCTGAGTGAGATTGCACAATAACAGGGCTGTGTCATCGTAGCGTTTCAGGATATTTGACGACTAAACTCGTAGGTTGGAAATCTAATGGTATTTGGTAGCCTTAAAGTGTCTGGATGTCATCGAGACTTAATGGCCATAAAGAACCATCCGAATAATCCAGCTAAATATTTGAACATAATCATGTCGAACGTGTGTATCTTTCGCTGCAGTCTTTTATGGGGATAGATCAAGACGTCGACTCGCGAGTCTAAATATCTCCGAAGAATTTTACAACACTTTTCGATATACTACTTTTCGTTGGAACAATTAGATATATTCAGACAAAGCGTTATAGACATGCATTTCAGACCCCGTGTTGACAAAGGCTGTATTACCGATTACAGGTATAATGCAATAATATTGTCAGACAAAACGCTAATGCTTCAGAGGGCCTGTGGACGGATGAAAACCTTTCACGCGGCCGTGGAAAACATATAAAGAGCGAAATTATTGGCTGTAGAGTACTTGCATTCCAACAATAAATCACTGTCGCTACACAGGAATGCTACATTGACTTAAAGTCAAATTACAAAAACAGAGATCGCAAATATATCTTGAACCAGTTGAACATTCCCATTTCTAGCAGCAATATTACCCCTACCTACCTCTGCAGCACCATGCGCAAAAATTGCTGCTCAGGAAGTAAAATGATACAAAAAGCTACAAGAGGCGCTTGCCCGAGATAAGAAAGCGGTGTGCCACCACGACAAAAACTTTGGAGGATTCTACTAATTTTCAAAAGCGCTCAGTCAACAGTGGACCGGCCGAGTCTACGCTTAACATTACAGAAAAGAGGCGGTGGTTTGCGAATACCGAAATGATCACCAAGCAAGCCACTGTCAACTTTTAGACCAAGTGGCGAGTAGGAAACGTATTAAATATTAGAGTGTTGTTTTTATTCGTGATAAATTACTCGATGACTCATGGATCCATGAAACGGAAATAATTAACCTAGATTCACATGAAGGTCCTAAAATTTATTGGGTTGCTTATCACATCAATCCACACAGCGTCATCTATTGTGATTCTTTTGGACTGGCGCCACTGCGAGAATTCATTAAATATATATCCATCAAACTTTCTCAATCGCTGTGGATATCAATGCAACCAACACAAACCGCGCAAGATCCACCTATTTGTGGGGTAGAAGTAGAAGCCATATAGGTACTTGCCGTTATCACTAACGCCACCAAACCTTTTGCTGCGTTGTATAAACAGACCGCGCTGCGATTTTTGCAACGTCACGAGTTAGCGAGCCACCAATTGAACTTGCTATAATTAGAATATTAATTCCAATAATTACCACAGGTATTTATGAACGATCAAAAAATATCAAAACTAACCAGAAAAGATTATTGAGCTCCGTTAATAAACTTCAACGGAATAAATAAAGATGAATTTGTTATTTTTCAAGATTAATTTGGCCAAATAAAAACTAGCAACGTTAACGTGATTGAATTCAAACGAGGTAGGTAAAATTAAATATTGTAAATTATCCCGAGCGATCATCAGCGCTGAAAAAAGAGACAGAGTTTCTATGACCGGAGATACATTAAGAAGAGAGACTGAACATGAACAAAAACCCAGTAGTTGCAGTGCGTGACTCAGAACGAGACCAGGGCATGGTAACAACAACAACAACAACAACAAAAAACGTTCACGTGAAACTACAAGGAGTAGGAAGATCAAAGGGTGATTTTTATGAGTATGTAAAAGAAAATACCAGGCTGTATAGCAATTTCGGTGACGTCGACAAAGCCACTGTTGAATTTTTGGGAACTGAAAAACATAATTACAGTTAACATGCTTTCATTAACCAAAATTGACCACGTTGGAAACAACGGCGGCAACTTTGCCGATGCTGCATGATACTGTTAAATCGACACAACTGAAATCGTTATTACCAAGACCGGAATCAACACAATCACAAAATGTTTGTGTGTCGTAACCAGTGAAGAACCATTCGCCGGTAAATCAGTCAGTGATCATCTTGATGAGCTTCGTCACAATGACGGTACGATTAATGGATTGTTTGGAAACTCCCCATATCGTTACATTAAAACGTCTTGAGTGGCGTGTATGTCGACAGACATATCTAGTTTACTAGCTGTAATGATGTTAGAATTAGCTGAAAGCCCTTACTGACGGATCAATCGCTGAGCTGAAAAATAATTCCTGGACGAAATCAATCAGCTGCGTGATGATCTTGATGCGGACGAAAAAAGCCCTCGAGGATATGCGTTGCGGAGTACAATTGGCCATTGAAATAAATTAATGAGATAAAAGGCAATCTTAATCAGCGACATCCACTTGTACTTAAGTC
The DNA here is from genome assembly GCA_016617855.1 of Megalonaias nervosa. NCBI lineage: Eukaryota > Metazoa > Mollusca > Bivalvia > Unionida > Unionidae > Megalonaias > Megalonaias nervosa. Next base: position 28,820 of record JAECUM010020196.1, read on the forward strand.
TGGAAATTAAACGTAGAAAGGAATAAGACAAGTATGCTACTAATCAATCTTTGCGTAATGTTATTTATCGAGTACCATTACACGGTTAGACAAAATTCATCGCTAGTCTCCAGCGCACCCCCTTTGCTCGGATAGATCCCCGTTGAGCCCAATGGAGGATCAATACATATGGAAAAAAACTCTGGATATGAATGGAGCGGTAGGTAGTTTCTTTAGATGCTTAGATGTCGTTTCAAACTTAGTCCCGGATGACAAAAGTCTTGCAGAAGCAGACTATATCCATTGTATTGAAATATCTTTTTGTTGGCATAATCACGCAAGCATTTATAGTACAAGTATTTGTATAATTCTAGCATTCTTGTACTAATCGACCCTCAGCAGTATCGACGTGAGAAAATCAATAAAGCAGAAGCTACATTTTCACCGAAATTAATCTACGCCAACAAATACTAGCGCGATATAAACGCGACAGTGTGATCATAGATATCGCGCGAGGTATACCAACTGCGGTACCAGTGGGCCTTGATGTTACTGCAATGGCCACCATGATAACAGTCGCGGGCTCTCTCTCTCTCTCTCTCTCTCTCTCTCTCTCTCTCTCTCTCTCTATATATATATATATATATATATATATATATATATATAT
>JAECUM010020197.1:0-70350 GCA_016617855.1 Megalonaias nervosa
GATTGAGTTGGAATGCCCTGTGATAATTAAATTTTGGCCTTTATCTTAATTAACTGATTAGCTGTAACTTTGAAATTGGTACAAAGGGACAGAATTGTAAAAGGATTAGTGTTGTGATAAGTGTGAAGGCTGAATTGTCCTGTCTGATGAATCAGCCCCAAACCATCAGTCAATATCAGTAATGGTTTGGGGATGATTTATGAGACTAGGATTGTCAATGTAAGAGTAGTGAAAGTGGATATGATAATGAGATGATCTTGTAACTATTTTGCTCAGCCTCATACATGTATTTCTGAGCCGATTTTGATAAAATGTTTGATCCATACATGATCTTGTAACTATTTTGCTCAGCCTCATACATGTATTTCTGAGCTGATTTTGATAAAATGTTTGATCAATACATGATCTTGTAACTATTTTGCTCAGCCTCATACATGTATTTCTGAGCCGATTTTGATAAAATGTTTGATCCATACATGATCTTGTAACTATTTTGCTCAGCCTCATACATGTATTTCTGAGCTGATTTTGATAAAATGTTTGATCAGTACATGATCTTGTAACTATTTTGCTCAGCCTCATACCTGTATTTCTGAGCTGATTTTGATAAAATGTTTGATCCATACATGATCTTGTAACTATTTTGCTCAGCCTCATACCTGTATTTCTGAGCTGATTTTGATAAAATGTTTGATCCATACATGATCTTGTAACTATTTTGCTCAGCCTCATACATGTATTTCTGAGCAGATTTTGATAAACTGTGTGATCCATACATGATCTTGTAACTATTTTGCTCAGCCTCATACATGTATTTCTGAGCTGATTTTGATAAAATGTTTGATCCATACATACATTGATAACTAAGAGACAGATCATGATTAACATTGGCACACAGTGGCTGTATATAGGTAACTAAATGACAAAATTTACTTACAAAATATTCTTCAGAATTCAATTATCTAAAACCAGAGTCTTCAGAGTGACAGCAATCTGAGCCAAATCAGATGCCAGACAACCTTGTACATATCCTATTGATTCAATGGCTTTGTAAGGATTTTACATTTTTTTTTACTCTACTGGTCATAGGCCAAAAGAGCTTATGAGACAATCTTTTGTTTATAATCACTTTTACTCCAAATCTACTTGGAGAATTGTTACGAAACTTCACACACACATTGAAATGGTTTAGTTGCTATTGTGCAACTCAGACATCCAATATGGCTTCCACAGTGGCCATCTTGAAAAACAAAAACCCTTATTATTATGCAAGGATGATGCATAATCACACTTGTTTGAGATTTTGAATACATGATGCCATTCCAGTGCTAACATCCCAGTCTCAAAAGTACTTTGCCTGAACTGTTTGATTCTTTATTTGTTGACTATAGGAGCACTACTTGAATAGGAATTTGATACAGATTGTGAATTAACACAAAAAATACCCCTGTATCATGCATCAAAAAAGCATATACACTGTAGATAGATGCATCAATAGTTAGATGCACCATTCAGTGTAAACTTTATATAGAACTGTGTTACATTCCATCATTCAGTGTAAAATTGAACATAGCAAACTCTGTTACATCCCATCATTCAGTGTAAAATCGAACAGACAAAACTGTTTAATCCTGTCATTCAGTATGAACTTAAACATACCAAACTGTGTTACATCCCATCATTCAGTGTAAAATTGAACATATCAGACTGTGTTACATTCCATCATACAGTGTAAAACTGAACATACCAAACTGTGTTACATTCCATCATTCAGTGTAAAACCGAACATACCAAACTGCGTTCCATTATTCATTGTAAAATTGAACATACAAAACTGTGTTACATTCCTCCATCATTCAATGTAAAACTGAACATACAAAACCGTGTTACATTCCATCATTCAGTATAAACTTAAACATATCAAACTCTGTTACATCCCATCATTCAGTGTAAAATTGGACATACCCATCTGTGTTACATATCCATCATTTGGTGTAAAACTGAAGATGCCAAACTCTCTTACATTCCATCATTCAGTATAAACTTAAACATAGCAAACTGTGTTACATCCCATCATTCGGTTTAAACTTAAACATACCAAACTGTTGCATTCCATCATAAAGTATAATCTTGAACATACCAAAATGTTACATCCATCATTCAGTTTAAACTTAAATATACCAAACTGTTACATTCCATCAATCAGTTTAAACTTAAACATACCAAAATGTTACATTCCATCAATCAGTTTAAACTTAAATATACCAAACTGTTACATTCCATCAATCAGTTTAAACTTAAACATACCAAAATGTTACATTCCATCATTCAGTATAAACTTAAATATACCAAACTGTTACTTTCCATCATTCTGTATAAACTTAAACATACCAAACTGTTCCTTTCCATCATTCTGTATAAACTTAAACATACCAAACTGTTCCTTTCCATCATTCAGCATAAACTTAAACATACCAAACTGTTCCTTTCCATCATTCAGCATAAACTTAAACATACCAAACTGTTACTTTCCATCATTCAGCATAAACATACCAAAATGTTACTTTCCATCATTCAGCATAAACTTAAACATACCAAAATGTTACTTTCCATCATTCAGCATAAACTTAAACATACCAAAATGTTACTTTCCATCATTCAGCATAAACATACCAAAATGTTACATTCCATCATTCAGTATAAACTTAAATATACCAAACTGTATTATGTTTAGTCTTCAGCAAATGTAATATTTTATTATTGAATTTCAGTGTTGCTTCATGTGTCAAGAAATGGATCGGAACTCCTCTGATTAACACAAGAGTTTATAGAACCACAATAGTTGCTGAAATCAAAGCGAATGAGATTAGTTGTAGAAATGTAGACATAGAACTTGTGTAAAACATGACAAATGAGACCAATTACAGAAATGTAGACAGTTTAAAACACAGACAAGGCAAATGAGACCAATTGTAGAAATGTTTACACATCTTTTGTATCAAACACAGACAATTAAGTGAGACCAGTTGTATAAATGTAGACACAGCTTTTGTATATAACACAGACAAGGCAAATAAGACCAATTGTAAAAATGTAGACACGGAGCCTTAGTATAAAACACAGACAGTGCAAATGAGACCAGTTGTAGAAATGTAGATAAAGAACTTGTACAAAACAGATGCGGCAAATAAGACTAGAAATGTACACACAGCTTTTGTATCAAACACAGGCAACGTGAAACCGCTTGTATAAATATAGACACAGCTTTTGTACAAAACACAGACATGGCAAATAAGACCAACTGTAAAAATGTACATACAGAGCTTTTGTCTAAAACACAGGCAAGGCAAATGAGACCAATAGCAGAAATGTAGACAGCCTAAAACAGACCAAGTAGATGAGACCAATTACAGAAATGTAGACACAGCTTTGGTATCAAACACAGACAAGGTAAGGGAGACCAGTTGTAGAAATGTATAGACACAGCTTTTGTATAAAACAGATGAGGCAAATAAGATCAACTGAAGAAATGTAGACAGAACTTGTATAGAACAGATGAGGCAAATTGTAGAAAAGCAGACACAGCTTTTGCATAAAACATACATAAAAACTTAATTACCTGTTGATCATAAAATTTTTTAAAAGGAATAATTTAAAGTCTATGTTGTAAGCATATATTCATGAAAATGTAACAATGTTTTAATAACAAAGGAATTTTAATATTGCTGACCTGTCTTGGATAGAGGAGATAGTGCTACTTGTTGTGTACATAGTTAAATTACAAATTGGTCAACCAGTACATTGACTGCAAAGTGAACCAATTAGAATACCAGCACCACTTGGCCAATTTCACTACACCTGAAAATAGCCACCAGCACATCTGCGATATTAAGAACTATTTATGGTAAAGATATGGTAGCAAAGAGTGCCAAAAGCATTTATGAAAGGTGTCTTTAATTTTTGCAAAATTTTACATCAGTTTCATGTTTATTCTCTGCTGAACACTGGGCTCTTTCATAGAAAGGGACCAGTCATGTTCTGATCAAAATGTCAAAACTTGAGTCACAGTGATCTTAATTAGGGGATGTTGTCTTTGGGGTCATTTTGTATACATGATACTCACCTTGGCAATCTGATTAAAATTGAGATCTCTGACATAATGGAGATCTAATGGACACTGATATGAGGTCATGTTCTGTTGGTCTTTTGATTCACCAAAGTAGTTTCCACATTTATGACAGTGAAAAATGTTATTGGATCATAATGTTTCTAACAGTAACTTTTCACAATATGAAATGCAATTTTATGTCTGATAGGTTACTAAAAATAAGTGGACTGGAATTCTAAAGTTCACCTTTATTGGTGCCTGACAGATCTGCTAATACCTAGATTTTGATTTTAGTCAGATTGATTGCATTGGAACCTCAAAATTTATAAGAGGAGACAAATGTTCAGGATAATCACACAAATCACTGAAGTTCTGTGTAGACAGGAATGACATGCACATCATCTCTGTAATTAAAACATGAAAATTAGGTCAAACTGATCTACAGCTGTACATATATTCTAGCATCAAAAGCAACTGTAGTGATGTGTCATCAATCTTAAGGTTTTTCTTAATAGAATTTAGAGAGCAATAAAGGAAATGTGCAAAGCCCTTGTTGTTTTATTTCTTGACTTATTTATTACTTGTCTTTTTTTCCACAATTTCTTATGCCTTGTGATCAACTTATTGTAATGCAAGTTTAATGATCTTTTGTGCATGTGTAAGGACTGGCATTTAATTTTTAGTGGTATGCTTTGGCTGGGAGTTTTGTAATATGAATTGCTGGTCCCCATATTGCTTGAAAAAAAAATATTCATGATCAGATTTGTAGAACCACACCCTCCCCAGGAAAAAAAAAAAAAAAAACCCAACCAAAAAGCTTAATTATATTCATTATATTTTTGGAAAAAGAAATAAAACAGTGTATCTTGAGAGAAAAAAAAAATATTGTTTGAAAGAAAATTCCAGAAAATTGAATGGTGTATCTCTAGCATTAGTTCTACTCAGTTTGCAAGAAAAGTACATCAAGAGCTTGGGCACAGTCTAATAAATTTGCACTTTCATGAACTTGGTAATTTGACTTGTCATCTGAATCCTAGCCTGGGTTGAATGAGTACTCAGTGTGGAAAAAATTGTTTCATCAATGAATATAATATGCTACAACATTTTTATTCGTTAAGTTGCATGACAAAAATGTGCAAGTTTTTGAATTTTTTAAGTATACTTCATCACTGTCTTTCACAGTTCACAGATTTTGACATCTTTTGCCTTCCATGCAGAAATGCAATTATGTCATATGTATCCAGCAAGCCCTTATCTATGTTGTTGCAGGGACTTGATGTTTATAATTTGAAGATTTAAGTGTCTCTTTCTTTTATACACATTTACATAGAAATGTCATGACCTTCCTTTTTACCTTGATAACAAGCTCCGAAGAGCCATTGGACCCTATGAAGGCCTCTTGACCACTGTATAAAAAGGGCAAACTGAGGTGGTAGGGTCATGTCTCAAGATCATTTGGACTGGCAAAAACAATCTTGCAAAGCACAGGGCAAGGGTGCAGAAGAAGAGGCAGACAGAAAAAGAGGTGGGATGACAACATTAAGGAGTGGACAGGCATGGGATTTGGAGATTCCCAAAGGGCTGTAGAGAACAAGGAAAGATCTAGAGAATTGGTTGTGAAGTCAACTGTGGTGCCTCAACAACCTCTTGGGTTAAGGGATTGATGGTGATGATGATGATGATGATTATGAATTGTTACGTTTAGAAAATAGATTTATAGTTACAGGATTTTTGAATTTACTGTCCCTTGTTTTAACTTCCGTAATTTATAAAATATTTAAATCGCAAATATTCCGGTCCTGATCTCGTTTTGGAAACGAACTTTAAACGGAAGTGGCACGTGCACTTGTTTACGTCGGAGGATATTGGGAAATCTGACGTCAAATAGTTTTGTCAAAATGGAGAATAAAGAAGACCATTCATGAATTTTTCTTTGTGTATTGTTCTTTTCATCACCCCAGTTATGTAATTTACTATTGGCTCAAGTTGTTTCGCTTGAAGGATGTTTTCAGGCTTGTTAAGGGCAGCCTAATGTCACGGTGAGCTATGGGATTGAATGTATGGAGCAGGTTCGTCAGCTGCTAAGCGCGTGTGAGCATGGTGACGCGCAAACGGTTCAAGAACTCTTGGATCAGGGGGTTGACGTTGATAGTCCAGATGAATATGAGACAACGGCGCTGCAAGTGGCGGCGGCAAACGGGCATGATCAGCTTGTTAGGCTCCTTCTAATGAGAGGAGCCGCCGCAGATAAACCAAACTTCTTCGGCTGGACACCCCTTATGCAAGCCAGTCGTCATGGACATGTAAATATTGTGGCCCTATTGCTTCAACATCAAGTTGATCTTAACGCAAGGACCAGATATGGGAATTCTACACTTACTTTAGCAGCTCGTGGCGGGCATCATCAAGTGGTGCGTTTGCTTGTTGAATCTGGTATAGATCTTGATTCATCGGGTAGTGTTTGTGAGATTACTCCATTGTTGGTGGCCGCACAACATGGTAATGATGCAGTACTACGTCTGTTGCTGGACAGAGGCTGTGACGTAAATTATAGGACACAATCAACAAAGATTACGCCATTAATGGTGGCTGCATTGAATGGGCATATGACAACAGCGCAAATTTTGATAGAAAGAGGTGGAGATCCAAATATTACAGACGTTTGTGGTAAAACTGCTCTGGAAATTGCATCCATTCGAGGAAAGCGTGAAGTGACAGGGTACTTAGACAGAAAAACAACGAACAAACCCATTATAGGTAATTCATATACCTATCTTTTCAGAATTCTGCATAATTCTGTAGTCTCCGGATTAGACCAACAAGTAGATCTCTGGCCTTTTTTGTTGTTGGCATTACTGTTAGCAGAGACCAGCATTGCTTGGTACTATTTGTGCATGGAGTTTTCTGCTCAGATTCTGTCAGAAAATAGGCAGCTTGCTGGTAATTAATACATTTATTTTGACTGACCTTTTTATGCAGATTTTAAGTAACATCCCTCTTCTTTTGATTCATGGCTTTACATCCTTCTGAACATTCACTTTTCTAGTATGAATCCCTGTTAGAGCAGAACACCTGTGTATCCATCGGTTATTGACTTGACAAATTTTAAATTGCTGGTGCATGTGTGGAAGCAAAGTGGTTCGATAGTCATTTTGAGCCAAAGGCTGAAAACTGAAGTACAAATGGTGCAAAGTATCATTGGTCTCCACCACCACAAATGTCAGAAAAAAAGGTGGAGATTTGCTTGGTGGTCTTAAACCCTACTCTACCAGTAATTTATAACCAATTGAGAATGGATAAACATTGAAAACTTAAGACCCACAACCCATAATATTAATAATATTAATGTCTTAAGTCTCATAACAATATAGTGGATGTTTATTAAAAAAAATATATCTTGTATGCCGTAAAAAGTTCAAGTCTTGTTGCATAGAAGGCCCTCACCCATCCAACACACTTAAGAAGAAAAGTTTAGCAGAATCTACTAGTGAACCAAAAATTGAAAGGGGGTTATTCCCCCAGTGCTCCTTGAAGTGGAAAATTTTGTAATAGGGTCCATATGAGTTGGAAATTAAGTAAGTAAACAAAAGTGGCAGTTACATATATGATGTATGATTTTCACATATTCAGTTTTATTTTTGTTTTAAAAACTGACATGAATTCTTTTGTCTTACCTCCTATAATAGATCCTTTTGAAATGCGATGTTCTGTATGCCAGTGTTGTAGAGTAGTTTGTTTAGAAGGAGTTTTGCAGAAATAATATAGATCCTAGGTATGTCACAAACAGATTTATGACTAGGTTAATTTGTTGCACTTAAATATTTGTTGTGTATGATTTTAAAACTTGCACCTCCCTGAGCACAAGATAGTTCTATCTTGAATAACTTCTGACCTAACCCCAAGAGACATCCCTCACATTTTACTTTTTCAAAAAATGTCAGTTGGTCAGTTGCAGACTAAAATAATGCAAATATTCATTCAAGTGAAGTTTATATAATAAAAAAGATTAACTTTAAAAATATGTGGCTCAAAAATCTCGATGGACAGTGTCAGGTAAATCCTAAGTTTGAATTCCCATATTTGTGCTATTTTACTGTTAGACTTGAGCTTTTTATGATATATGTTTATATTTTTGACCATACAAGGAAGAGGAAAAGCAGAAGTGGTGAAAGAGTGGCAGTGAGTGTGTGATTCTGTTTGTCATGATTAACTCTAATTGTTGGGATGTGTTCAGTTTATATGGATAAACAGTTGGTAGCATTTCCAAATTATTGAATAAGGAAAATAGAAGAGGACAAACTTCAGATTTTATGTTGTAGATAGTACTTTAAAACACAGTCTCCAGTGCGACTGTTTTCTATAAGGTGTAATGATATTAATCAACCTGGTTACATTGATATTTATAATGGTAATATCAATGAGGTTTAAGCATAATTTTCCAAGATGAGTTATAAAGCAAAAGTTGCCCAAAGAAATAGGGAATTAGACATTTCTGGACTTTTCCAGTAGATCACGAGAATACAGTTCTTTGTAGATTCACATAGATTATCACACTTACCAGTCTCAGTTTTAAATTTGGGCCCAGCTTGACTAAGTCAATGAAGCCCTGTATCTATCATGTCTGTCTATCAGTACATTTCTCAACAATTTGGTTTTCATAAGTTAACTTGAATGAGTTTTGTTAGATTTTGATTAAATTTGGTGTTAGCTTCTCATGGTAAGCCTTAGAATTTAGTTTCTAGCTGCCTGTGCCATCATTTTCTTGCCCTGCTAACATTTTTGCTGCTTAATTGGATTAAGGAGTTTAGTTATTAATAAAATGAATTTTAAAGTTTTAAAACTTCAGATTGAAGAAAAATCTTGGGGACATTCCAAATGTTTATTGTGTCCGCTTTGATGTTGTTGTGATTAAATGCTGTCATTTTATAAATTGGATTGGTGTAAGAATGTGACATCTCCACTTCTTATGGAATATTGGCAGCAACTGGAAAAATAGCTGACAATGTGTACATTGTTCAGTGTTTATTTTACATCTATATGCTACCCATTTTGCTTGATATATAAGGCACATGCTTCTCTTTGTTAATTGGCAGATGTAAGGGAAGTACGCCTACCCTCTTACCACATGTATGGAAGCTTTGCTGTATAAAGATGGCAGTAGTATAAATTGGTGAATGAGTTCATTTTACATGGTATTTTTGCTTTAAATTAATGCAGACATCATTAGAGTATATTGACTGATTTTCAACAATTTAAATCTTAAATTTGTCCGGCCTATTCCTGCTGAATAACCAGTCTTGTTTGTGTCCATTGTTACTTGTAACTTGTTATTTCTAGTTTAAGTAACAATTGTAACTTGTTTTTTCAGGTTTAAATAACACTTGTAACTTGTTATTTCAAGTTAAAAAAACATTTTAATAAATTGGATTGAGGAAGGTAATTACAGTAATTCTTTCTGGAAAAAAAATTAGGAATACTTGCCTGAAACTAAAAAAATTCTGTTTACTTATCTTTTAATTTGATTATTCTTTATTTGGAGAGTTCTCAAATATATTACATAATCTTTGGCATAAAAGCAAACACTTTATGACACTGAATTCTGTACCATAGACACCTCTTGATTTTGGTACCTTATGCAGAAAAGGGTCTCAGAAAACAGGCTGCAGCATAAATGACTGCATGTTACAGTAGAACCGCTGAAAAATTAGGAAAGGAATGCACATCGATGATGAGAAGAGGGGATGTGGGTTAAATGACAGAATACTGGTTTTATAATCATATTGGAATTACATGGGTAGGATTTAAATGTATTTTTACATTTTTATTTGACTTGGTTCATTTTCTTTGATGCAAAATATACATGTTCATTGGACCATAAATTTAAACAGGTAGTTTCAGTGGTAAACATAATTATTATTTCAACCACAGCCTGTGGCTAGGTAAGAACTTGCAAGGCATTTTATCCCATAGACTTAGAAATATTTCAATCAGGGAATAAAAGGTAACAAAAATATTTGTTTCCTATTTGTCAAAACATAAAATAGCAAGCATTCACATTACCATGTCGGAGAGAAAATGTGAAACCGACCTTGACAATGAATAAAAAGTCTATAGTTGAATGAAATTGGCAGCATTTATCAGGGGTCAAGCTAGACTTGAATTTTAGGGAGAAGTGACTTTACCTTTTGGACAGAACAGGGAGAAGTGAGAGCTCAACTGGGAGAAGTGAATGCGAGGCAAGAAATGCACTATATATATATATATATATATATATATATATATATATATATATATATATATATATAATATGTGTGTTTTCTTATCTGAATTATGCCCTCTATTTCCCAGTATGCATATTTGCATTTAACATTGGATAAGCAATACTTTATTTTCAAGTCGAAATAGCTGTTCTTTTGGTCATATGACTCTGAAAGAATAGAAACTACATTGCAAGAAATTTTAACTGAGTAACCAGATTATATTATTGCAATTGCAAGTTAGTAAAATTGCTTAATCAACAACCCTTAATCAATTTTTCAAAAATTTTCTTTATTTTTTTCATATATTTTCTCAATAACGGCACTTTCAAAGATTTCTAAACACGTTTGAAACGACCCCTGTAGCATGTACATGAGGGCTAATGCACAGGTGTCTTCAAATCATACTGTTCTTCCTCATTTCTTTGTTGCGGATAAAACATTACCTTAACTATTCATGCATAACACACTAAAATGCATAACATTACAGACATGACTCCTTTATAGTCGGTATATGAACTAAACCCTTCTTTCCAACCGAATCAACACGGACGTGAGTGTATCTGTTGTTAGAAGGAGAGGTTTTCGTAATGTGTAATCACTCACTTTGCTTCATTACAACGGTCCATTCATAGAATTGCAAATTTATGGTTTATTTATTTGTCTATGTACTTGCAGTAATTTTAGGCACTGGTTAAACAGTATCTGCTTTGCTGCGTTTTATCGTATTTTCACAAATACGAGTTAAGTCAGAAAACAAATGGGACCTTTTTTTAACACTTCTCCGTTCTCGCAAATTCCACAACATAGCATTATCCCATACATTTCTAACCTACATAATTGCATTTTAAAGTTAAATCTTAAATAACATAATACCTAGACTTTACTTTCTATGAATTGTATATTTTTCTGAATACATTTGCCCCATGATTTACAAAAACAGACAATCTAATAAACTGGTACTTCCCAGACAGCGATGTCTGCCATTATTTACCTGTTGCTGGTTCACTTACAGTTTCAAACTAATTTTATGACGAAGTAGTGTACAAGAGGCAGTTAAAATATCCAGATCACCGATTCTGATATTAAAACACAAATTGCTATTTACATACTAATGTTAAAACTTCGAAAACAAGTTTGTATGTTTTATAATCGAGGGATAACATGCGGAAACCGGGCCGTGATACTGCTGCTAACTTAATTGGGAAAGGGTAAAATGGTCGATCAGCTATCAAAACACATGCCTGTGAATGTGCAAAAGTTTGTTTGTCGGCTTAATTTATATAAAAGCTAGGCCTAATTACTGATGGCTTGATGAATACATTTTGGTACGACACTAGAACTAACCTGGCTAAGGTGAGGGGGCATCTCAAATTATATGGTCAGTCAATGTACCTCTAAAAACAATTACACGGCGCAGTTCTTTTCACTTTCCTGACAGAAGAAAGCGAAGTTTACGTTTTTTTAAGCAACTTAGTCACCCACTTCGCCTGGTAGCGTGACCCCTGATTTATATCATTGAATCATACTGTGTTTATATGTATGTTTGTGTGTGTGTTATATATGATAAATGCAAAAAGCAATTTTGCAAATTTCCTTGCCTGGGCTGAATTTGAGCTTGTCACAAGCCCAGGTCACTATTGAGTGATTATATTTGACAGGCACATACTCAGAGCAAATGGACATTGGTTATATGAGGTCTCAAATATCATTATATAAACCCGTCCTTAATATTTTTATTCACTGAACTGTCGAATAAACACTTTAACGAAGTAAAATTTAGTGGTTACTAGGTCTAACTTATTGTTTGTTTGTTTGACAATCAGTTGATGTTGTTTCTGACTAAGCACATTTTGTTATTATGTTTTCTTATTGTTTAAACACTATAGCTTCAAAGCACAAGACTAAATAGGTGTAAAGCTGATCTTCTGGACTTATTCAAAACCCTATAATTGAACCATTGCCCCATGGCCTGCACTACAGTTATAACATTGGTCCCATGTCACTATGTCAGCACATGATAACTTTAGTAATGAACCATCACCCAATAGCCAGCACTACCGATCTAACATTGGTCTCGTGTGTCAGCGCATGATAGGTTTAATAGTTGAACCACTGCCCCATGGCCTGTACTACAGATATAACATCGAATGGGGCCTGAACTAAAGATCTAACATCGGTCATGTGTCAGCACATGATAGCTTAAGTAATTGAACCATTGCCCATAGCCTGTAGTACAGATATAACATTGGCCCCATGGCCTGTAGTACAGATATAACATTGGCCCCATGGCCTGTAGTACAGATATAACATCTAAAGGGGCCTGAACTAAAGATCTAACATCGGTCATGTGTCAGCACATGATAGCTTAAGTAATTGAACCATTGCCCATAGCCTGTAGTACAGATATAACATTGGCCCCATGGCCTGTAGTACAGATATAACATTGGCCCCATGGCCTGTAGTACAGATATAACATCTAAAGGGGCCTGAACTACAGATCTAACATCGGTCATGTGTCAGCACATGATAGCTTAAGTAATTGAACCACTGCCCATAGCCTGTAGTACAGATATAACATTGGCCCCATGGCCTGTAGTACAGATATAACATTGGCCCCATGGCCTGTACTACAGATATAACATTGGTCCGATGGCCTGTACTAGAGGTTAAACATTGGTCCGATGTGTCAGTACATGATAGCTTTAGTAATTGAACATTTGCCCCATGGCCTGCACTACAGATATAACATTGGTCCCAAGTGTCATCACATGATAATTGCTTTAGAACATTATATGTGAAGCTTAAGCCTGAAAAAGATACTTGGGATGACAAATGACTTTTATTATCATCTACCAAGACTTATGGGGGGGTTGTGTGTGATTAAAAATGTAACCATCCATCTTTACCAGAAATGTGCATTATGGATTTTCGATATAGCTTGTTGCTTGTTAATGAATAATTTTTTTTAAAGCAGAGTGGAATAAAATTACTGTTGCTTGGTGAAATTCTACAGTATAGTTATCAGAAAGTAAAAATAATGTTTTATGAATAACTAGTTTGACAGAAAACCAGTTACTCCTTCATAGATAATACTAATACTAAAGCAGCAGCAAATCGGGTACAGTACCATTAAATTTCACAAATACATATATATATAATGGCAACAGCCATTAGAATTTCAGGATCTCTTATACAGGGTTTGTAAGCAGCCTTTTAGAAACCTGAAAAAGCTTAAGAGTTTATTTTAACATAAAAACCTGTAAGTTACAGGTACAAATAGCACTTATCATGTTTTCGTCATCAGCAATGTTACAAAGTTACATATCTTCTCTACAAGTTGCTCTATTTAAATTAAATTCTGACATCATATTACTTCATGCTAGATGTTTTTACCTTAGCTCGTGTCTTAAAATGGAAAGAGTTTTTGTCAGGTTTTCTGACATAGAAAACTGCAGGAATGTTGTTGTGAAGATGGTTAAGGTGCTCTGCTATGGTATTGGTAAACCACATTATCTTCAGCATAGTTTCTCAATTTAACAAACCTTTGGGTTAGTATTACTGTATGTCTAAAGCTGTACTCGGGTGCTCTGCTAAGGTATTTATAAGTCATGCTATATTCAACATAGTTGCTCAAATTAAAAATAACTCTTTGGGATAATATTACTATACATGTACCTGTACGTCTAAGTCATGTACCTGTAGTTTTTTCTTGTTTCTGTAAGGAGAAATCTACAACCATCATAATGCTGTTAACAGATGAGATGAATGTATTCTTTTTAGTTTGTAGTGTTACAAAATGCACATACATTCAATCATGGGCGCCCGCATGATTTTTTGCGGGGGGGGGCAGTCAGTCACAGCCGGGAGAGTTAGTATAAGAAGCAGTCTCAGACTAAAGCTAATATTTATTAAGCGTTTTGAACAGAATCTTGTGACATATTTTCAGCTTCATTTGCATGATTAAACTTGTCGGAATTTTTATATATATATATTTGCAGTATGATTTCCGGGGGGGTTCATGTGACCCTCCTTGACCCATGCTGTGGGCGCCCATGCATCCAATGGTCCATCTGTAATACCAATGTGTAGTTTTGCATTTGAGCCATTTTCTAGGTTTAAAAGAAAATTTTAGCTCAAAGAAGATAAAAATGAAAAGCTGTTGTTATAATAAAGATAATTTCCATTTTTCCCTGACATGTTTATGTATTTGGTGCATTCTCTGTGTTGCTAATTTTTGTCCAAGTCTCTACAGTGGTTTAATGTCAGAAACCTGCAATGCTGTTTCAGGGTTCCTTTTAGGCTACACTCCTGCATCAGTGCCCTCATTTTTCATCCTTTTTTTGCAAGACTCAAATGTCCAAAATAAGTTTTAGAGGGAAATGGTTACTGGAGCATGAAAAATTGGAATCCTGGTGTTGAAGGCTGCAGACTGGAGGGAGAAATTGATCATAGTTGCATAAATCCTGGATAAATCGTTCCAGCAAATATTTACTTCTGAAGCTAACTTTGAATCTGTCATTGTTGAGTCATAACATTGAATGGTTTGTTGCAGTGTCCTTTTCCTCTGAGGCAACCATGTTCTGAACAGTGGACAGAATTGCAGAAAACCGTACTGATTCTACAGTGACTGATTCAAAGCATATATTGCTAGAAAAGAGAATATTTTTATTGCAGAAAATATTTAATCCATAGTGCATGTGCCTGTGATAATGATATGTCTTTGAATTTCTTGGAGGAAAAAAAACAAAACAATTGTAAGTAAGAATATTTGTAACCCCATTCTTTTCTCAGTGACCCCTTTTGACCTGCTGAGGGTCATTGGGGCTCATTTTTTCCATTTCTGGAATGATCACTGCTGGTTTTCATTTTCACAAGTTTTCTTATTTGTTAGCTAGGTCATGCAAAGAATTCAGTTCATTGTTCAGTGAAGTTGGCATGTGTTCTAGATAGACATTTTGGAAAATGTTATATCATTGAAAATTAAAGTGACAGCTGCATATATTTGGGTCACTGATTTGTGCTCCAAATTGTCTCCTTAAATAACATGAAGGTAATCGAGGTAAAGGATCAGCTATTTTGTCACTAATCAGTTTGAAACTAACAAAGAAGATAAGTTTCACAAAGTGACCTACAGTGTATCTGTGCATTACTTGCAGTTGACAAGACACTGGAGAAGGGGAATTGCCATACATTCTGATGAACTGGAGATTTAGATTTAGATACTATGCATTATATGAGTATGTAAGAATTGTTCAGGACTGTTACAATATCCTTAATAATATTGAATTGGAGATGGAAGCAGTTACAAATATTAACATTAATTTTGGTATACATTTTAACTTTTAACTCCCCCTCCACCCGTGCATGAAATAACCTTCATTGCCATCAACTAATTCTTGAGAAACATAATACTAAATCTGAAATCTCAATAAGGCTGCAATGTTTACAAAAATTTTGAAATGTGAACTTAGTATCCAATGACCAAAATGAATTTGTTTAATTGAAGGTTAGAAACTAAAAATTCCTGCCATTCTATTCACCAGTAAAACTGTCAGAATTTTAGTAAACTTGTACTGGATATCCATCAATCCTAATGATCAGTTATCTTTGTGCCCAATCAAAGGGAAATTGTATTAAATGAGCACATACCTGAAATTAAGTCAACATTTTTTGTTTTGTAAATTCAGTCTCCTATAAATATCACTATCTAATGTCATCTAGCACAAAATCCAAGAATGGTCAACAACTAGGTGCTCAGCTCCGTGAAATATCATTCAGTTGTGTTTATCCTCTTACATTTGTTGTGAACTGAGTTCAGGTTACAAGGAGAACCTGCTGATGGATGGGTGAACTTGACTGATCATGATACATAATGTTCAAAAGTGCAGATATAGAAAGCATATCTGCAGCTTGCCTTGTCAGAAGCATCATCTCATGCGTATCCATCAGTTTGTGTGTATCTCTATCCACATGCAAGATTAAAGTCAATGTACAAGTTCATTAGGCAAGTTCAGTGTGAAAACATTTTACTTTTCTTTTACTATGCCTTTTCTAGTTCAATAAAATTGGAAATGGGGAAGATTTTTGTTAGTTGATTTGAACAGCGCAGTTAAAAAAAATGCCATATAACACATAGGCAAGAATAGCCCTCTCTAAGAATCAGATTCTCACGCTGGAGAAATAAAAAAGAAAGGCTGTTTACAATTTAGCTAACACGTGGGCTGAACATGACCTTGGTAATAGCCAATCGTTTTCACTCGATGTTTACAAAATCTATGAACCAAAGTGAGCTAAAAATAGTGCTTAAGTCATACTTTCATGTTCTAATCAGACTGATATTTTTTCAAAAAGATCAAATCCCGTGAAAATAATCATTACAATAAAATGTAATGAAACAAAAAATAAAATAAAAAAGAATTTAAAAACTAACACATAAGTAATTAAATTACATATATGTAACACAGTCCTGTTTCTGGAGGTAAGACCCTCCCCCCCACAAAATAATATGTATTTCAGGTTTCAGGGTAAAAAATATGGTTGGCCAGAATATGACGCTTTTACATACATGTTGTTTATTGCCATCTCCATTTACTAGATGTGAACCACAGTTGTGTAATGTAATTTTATTCTTTTAGAAAGAAACCAGTATTCTTCATCAGTTTGATGTTATGTGGTAGATATGAACAGTTGATATAATTACTTAAATAATTTGTGTTTGATACAAAAGGGTGTGTTGAACCTGCAGCCGGCAGGCCACATGTGGCCCAATCCTTCACATCGTGTGACCATGGCAATGTAGGTAGTCCTTTTAAATATATGCATTTTGATTAATATGCATAATTAGTAATAAGGAATTTTCTTTCTCATGTGGTCTGCAACTTTAAGCATTTGAGCTATTTTGACTTCCAACCCAAAATGGTTGGATGCCCTTGATTACAGCATGTAGAGGTAGCAATTGAATAATGCTTTCTGGTGTGATTGCTTAGGCACTTAATATTAATTGGGGAGAAATAATAATGTTCTTAATGCATGATACCATTTATTGTTACATGGGACCAAAATGAAATGTGGACTGGTCACAACATTCTGAAAGTATGGAATCATTTTTTTGTTGTTGTCTTTAATCCCATTTTTATGGTAAGAACAATTTCTAGTGGTGGCAATTATAAAAGTGTTGGACAGGAAACTGAAAAAAGCAGTTTTTCGTTGAGGCTTGACAACATTCAGTTTACTTGGATATTTTTGTACATCTTCTTTTAAATCATCAAATATTACAATCATAAAATTTCTTAAATTTCATCTTGCAAATTTGTTAAGAATAAATGTTGATGCATTTCTGGTGAAATTGCCTAGTACAAGATGAACACTGGATAAGAAAGATGTTATCTATTTCAAAGTTATTAAAGTTATGAGTGTAAAGAGATTAGCACAAATGTAATCACCTCATCAAATCTGCAGGTGAAACCAACTTGTGGTTTCTGATTAGATTAATGCAGTTCATGATGTAATGATAAGGTTATGGATTGTATTTTGTAATTTTATGTGCAAAATTAACTATATATATATATATATATATATATATATATATATATATATATATATATATATGGATGGGTGTGATAAATGCTGATTACCTATTTGATATTGATTTTTACACTTCTAAGGCCTATTTTTACCATTAAACTTTCTTTTTCCTTAAATGTGACACATTATTCATGTTTTTAGGACCAACACAGTTCAGGTTTTGTCATAGTGTTCAACTCTGTGTTTTTCAGCACCAGAAGAAGTGAAGCCAGATATTATTGAAGCTGCTAAACATGGTGAGTTCACTAATTTATGTGTATTGCTGATAACTTTAGTATTGTTCTAACTGTTTTTTTTTGTTTGTTATGCACAATAATGTAATAATAATATAATAATAATGTAATGCAGTAATAATCTTTAAAGAAATTTAAAAGTCGTTTTTATCTTTACAGGAAAATAAACCCTTTAAAAAATATTTTGTGTTTTCCATGAATTGAATATCTGTTGTATCAAATGCTTAGATCAGCAACCAGTGTTCCCTATAGGTCCGCCCTTTAGGTGTGATGAGTAGGGATGACCTTTTGTAAGGGGGCAGAATAGTAAAGGTGCACTTCTGGTATAAGATACTTTCCTTTCTTCAAGGTGTTTCTTTATTTGAGGAGTGATATGTCTTGTATTCTCTAATTGGCACATGAAATGGGCCAGAATCAAAGGACTATTTCTATCAACAAAAAATGTATGCTACTGAACTCAAAATACAAAAATCATTGCTTTATGGTCTTGCCTGGGACATAGGAAAGGTGAGCCACAGCAAGTAGCCATCCATCTGTACAGGGTGTATATTTGCATGCTTTGTTTTTTTAAGGGAAATGTCCTGTTTTCATCAGGGGAGACTTTTCCTTGAAATTGAGATTGAAGGCCAAGAGATCAAAGGTCACAAGAAGCTCTAGTTTATATTTTAGTGTGTGTGTGTTGGGTACCTAGTGGTTCCTGCTTTTTGGTTCTGGCAATTTTAGATTATTATCTCTTATTGCTATGGTTGATTTCACATCAGACAAAGGAAATGTTTACCATAGGATTTAAAATATTGATACTTGTGTGAAAGTCAGAATTCAAATGTCAAGATCATAGTGTTATTATATATATATATATATATATATATATATATATATATATATATATATATGCGCATGCATGCATTAGACATTTAACAAGGGTTACCAGTAAGTACATGGAGCACCTTTGGAGATAATAATTTGTGCTATTAACTCATTAACCACTGGCACTGCGTTTATGCGGCAGGAGGTAGTAGCCTACTTCCGAGCTCTGTAGCATCAAGGTCATGTATGATAAACTAAAGTGGGTGGTATTATAGAAAGGTAGACAGATGTAGCTGTACAATGATACCAAATAATCTGGACGTTCTAGTTGCACTACAAATTACAGAGGGAAAGACGTAATTTTTTGGACCCGAGTTTTTTCCTCCCAAAATTCGGCCGACGTTGGAATCCGATTTTGTGTCTGGGTTTTACACTTTTTGGCCTCAGATCTAAGGCAGACCAGTCAGAACTACATACAGACAGGTGAACCTTTGCAAAAAGTAGGATAAGATGGGCATTTGGAATAAAGTGTGGTCTTGATATGAAAATAATGGGTCTGTTTAGCCAAAAAAAAAAAGAACTCCAACTTTTACCCTTCTGCTCATGCGTAGGTGAAATAGCCAATCGAAACCGATGTTTCTAACACATCTCAGCATTAGGTTAACCTGAAATCTCATGGAGGTCGATGTGTTAGGATGTATTCAGAAATAGCCCCCAAAATGTGTTTCCTACTCGCATTCCAGGCAAAAATGACAAAAATCTCCAGGGGTTAATGTGTTAAAGGTCAAGGTCACAGTGAGATTTTTTTAAGGGTTGTTGAAGGTGGCTTTATTGTCTGTTTCCATCCATGTATTGTCATTAGACTTTTTACAATTAGCAGATGAATATGGTTGTTAAAAGGTCAAGGTCAAAGGGTTTGTTTTGTCATGTGTTATTAAGACTATAGTGACATTTTTGCAGATGAGATGATTAATTTATATATCTTTTAGATTTTGTAGCTCAAAATGTTCTAAGTGCATTATATATAAGAATTTTTTTGTTGGAACAATATATTGGTATCTTTTTGGCCTACCTTACTTAGACTTTGTGGACGAGTTGTGTTTGATACAAGGAAGACCAGGTGATTTTGTGTTCATAGATCAAAGGCCAATACATGTATTATAGTAACCTGAAGAAGAAAAATGGTTTTTATCTTGAATTCTTTCTCACTTTGGAACAAGAAAGCTATAGGTTGATGTCATTGTTGTGTGTTTAATGCCATTTTTCAGCACATGATAGGCTATACATTATGGCCAGTATAATTGGTGAAAACCTGCATGAGAACCACTGACCCGGGGAAGTTACTGGCAAGCTTTCTCGCATACCCATATTGATCAAGTCTGAGACTCGAACTCATGCTTACAGAGGTGAGATGGCAGTGATTGGTAAAGATGAGCACTTTAGAAATATGGTTTTCTCAAAATATCTTGGCATTTAAATTAAATATTCATGATACAGATGTTTTAATAAATTTTGATTGTTTAAATAACAGATGCAGAATATAGTGTTTAACCATGGACTGTGTAGACCAAGATCTACTATCACACAGGCATTGGTGACATTTTTTTTCTTCTGCAGACCAGAATCTAATTTTCCTTGATTTGGCAATTTGTTCTGTATCTCTGATATTGCTTTTAAATAACTGTCTGTACTGAGCCATTCCACAGTAATTTAACTTATAAAGATGATTGTTGCGATGGTATTCTTTCCACTTTTTATTTAACTGATAATCATTGGAAGATGGGTCAAAAGTTTGTACATGCACAGTGTATCTTTGTGTCACAAAAGCTTGTGGAAATGGAGTAAAAGAGGCATGCTTTCTAAGCAAAGTCTCAGTTTGTTGATTTGAGACTTGGACAAAGAAGTTTGGATAATTATTATTGGAGAACAATGTTAAATTCTTCAGGTACTGTTTTTAAATTTGGATATGTTTCTTTTATTAAGAGTCTGTTATTTTTACAACTGGTATCTTTATATGAATGAAGTAAAAACCTATGCAGTACTTCATAATAAATGGGACACCAGGAGCAGTTTCATGTGCAACTCAAAGCATTTAAAATCCATTTTTTATGCTGGTAGCATTAAGTCACAGTAATAAGATAACCGGGTTGCATTTCAGATTTATAACAGAGCACTTTTGATGGTGATACAAATACAGTGTTTATTGATGTATGACTTGAATGAGAAAAGAATTATGATTAATACATGCGTGTATAAGATCCAAATATTGGACAAAATTTAACATAATCTGCACGAACCTAATAATGCAACATAAATGTGAATACAAATAAATGACCTTAAACAGTACAAGGACAAAGGTGAATGATTCAGACGGTAAAAGATGATGTACTTTACTCATATAGTAAAAATGTGTTCACTCAGTGAAAAATGTGGTACTTTACTCAAATAGTAAAATGATGAAAACAGTGGGACAGATATCATACAAAATATCTTTACAATCCCAAAACACTGGGTATAACAAACCCCAAAATTAGCTCACGGCTAAAAGGTTACATGTATGGAATAACACAAAACACTCCGTCACTAGCACACTTGGCTACCAGTCACACTGGTCAATCAAGCAGTCAGCATTTTATGTAGTCACCGACCACCATTCAATTCCTTGGTCAGTCAAGCAATATGCGCCCACCAATTCGGTCAACAATGCCTGATCACTTGCTACTCAACCAGCAACACTTTCACTCAGCTCTATGGCTGCTATGGTTCAGCTTTACAGCTGCTACGGTCAACTTCTATGGTTAGCTCTACAGTTGGTACCTCGTTGACTCTGATAAACTGAAAATACATCTAACATTGTGTACTATGCATGACACGGGCACATACGATAACACATAATGACGTTATATACGGTATGCTATACAAATTACATTATCGGCATAACATCACAAAGCAATAGACAGGTTCAAAAGTGAACCTACCCGTGTCTGATAATAATCCTACTGTACTAAACATTTCTTAAAAATGCAACTTTATATTGCTAATATAAATCTCTTGCCAAGTCACAAACAAGAATAGAAAATATTTGCATTATACTACGCAAGCCAGAGTTACATAAAAAGATATACAAAAATAAATGTGGTAGTACAATAGTTATAACTTATACACAGGAAATTAATAAATAACTCACATACCTGTACAGCTGAAGATGTGCAAGTCCTTAAGTAGACTGCTTACTGACAAGACGTTCCATAATATAAAGATACACAGACGATGCAACCCTACATCGTCTGTGAGCTGGAAGTATTTGGTTCTTCCCATCGAAAGCACTTTGCATGTGCAGCATAGGATGAACTGAACTCACTGTTTTGAAATATTGTACAATATACATAAATCACCCTCGGGTATCGTTGTACACAAAAAATGAAACCTGAGTACATGTATTTAATAAATAAAAGGGATTTATACCATTCCATGATAGTCACCAGGATCAGGGATGCTGCCTTTTGAAAGCCAGACTCCAAACACCTTTCTGTTTTTCAAACTTTTTTTTTACAAGCAACAAAAATGGTGTTTGTGCAGTATATTGGCAGATGAGGGTCAATGTTGCTTGAAGTTGGAAAAAGAAAAATGCATCGAATCAGGTGTGAAATTGTATGATGTGATGGCATTTTTATTTTCACACAATCCACTGTTAGATCAATTGTATAGCTGAGCAAATAAATTACATGCATGTTTCATTCTGTGATGCAGGTGATATTTATCGGATCAGTGAAATCCTCGAGTTAGATGTCAGTCAGAGGGATGCATGCAATCCACAGGACGGTGCTACTCCATTGATGTTTGCTGCCATGACTGGGAGATTGAACATAGCTCAGCTCCTGGTTGAAAAGGGCTGTGATATCAACAAACAGGACACAATTAGCGGCTGGACAGCACTCATGCAGGCCACATATCATGGGTAGGACTGAATTCTGTGCCTACATAATTTTATTGGATCATATGGTTGTGTGTGACATGGATATTTTCATCTTCCACTTACTGAATTTAGAAAGGTTTATTATTTTGTCTTTGTCATTCCATCCATCCTTCCATACATCCATTATTCCATAATCAAGTTTTGCACTTTGGTCACTCTTTGATTTGCTGTAGCATGAATGGTCGTAGTTTATTTTTTGAGTGGTACACACTGCATGTTACCACCAGATTTGATGGAAATTTTTGTGTGTGGGGTAGCAACCATAAATTTAAAGACCTAATTAACAATGATTCATCAGAGAACAGATAAGGACCACTTTTGGCTCAAAACCACAAAAAATGATAACCATGAAAATATGAATTCACTGAAGATTCTAACATTTAAAAAAGAAATCACTTCTGAAGGTTTTTGAAGAGAAGGCTTCAGATATATTTTGATTCTTTTTATCACACCATAGCATCAGGCAGTTTATAATAAGTGGGATATGGTAGTATTAGTAACCTTTATTGTTCCTGAATTATTTAGCTCAACCATCATTGACCAGAAGATCTTGTGGGATGGACTGTTGTCTGTCCATCTTTTAGCACAGTTTGTTATCGCTATCGCTATACTAGTTAGATGATTGCCATGAAACATTACATGCATGCATCCCATATTGGACATCCAATATGGCTGCCATTGTGGCCATTTTGAAATCTTATCGCTGCTGATGATTGGATTTTCAGGTCAATATGTGATTTTTGCTAAAA
The DNA here is from genome assembly GCA_016617855.1 of Megalonaias nervosa. Taxonomy (NCBI): domain Eukaryota; kingdom Metazoa; phylum Mollusca; class Bivalvia; order Unionida; family Unionidae; genus Megalonaias; species Megalonaias nervosa. Next base: position 23,718 of record JAECUM010020197.1, read on the forward strand.
GAATTTTTATGATGTCTAGTTGGTGCTAAATAAAATATGGGCCCATCTGATGTCCAGTATGACCAATACAGCAGCCATCTTGAAAATCATGTGATTTTCTGCTCCTGATTGGAAAGTCATATTGACATGAGATTTTCCCCAGAAGACTTCTCATGATGTTTAGTTGGTCCTTAATGAAAATGGTACCAGTTTGATGTCCAGTATGGTTACCATAGTGACCGTCAAATCTTGCTATTGCTAATTCTCCTGAGTAAAAGATAATAATAATATTGCCATGGGGGTTTCACCAGAAGACTTTTTATGGTGCTAGTTGGTCCTAAATGAAATTGGTGCGACTTGCACATCCAATATAGTCACCACATTGGTACCACTTGAACATCCAGTATCATGTCTCATGAGTTGCTCATAAGTGAAAATGGTGCAAATCTGACTTCTGATGTGACTGTCACAATGGCCATATTGAAAATCTTGTTGTGGCTATATGTCCTAGCTGGTTAGATCAATATTGTGCTTTCACCTAAAGACTATGCATGATATCCAGTTGGTCCTAAATGGAAATGGTACTAATCTGTTATCCAACATGGCCACCATGGCAGCCATTTTGAAAATCTTGTTGTCGTTACTCATCCAAAACAGAAAGTCATATCAGCATGGGATTTCCACTCAGAGGACCTCTTGTGATGTCTTGTTGGTCCAGGATAAAAATGGTTCCAATTTGACATCCACAGTAGCTAATTTGAAAATCTTGTTATTGCTGAAGAATATTAGAGATGCTTTCAGCACTCAGAAGTTAAAAGAATCAAATTTTGAAGGAATTCTTGTTATTATTTCTTTGTTACAATTAACTTAGTCAAATCAGAATGTTTCCTTCGTTGTTTGTAAAAAGTGCCTATACCCATGTAAATGTATAGAAGTTTAGAGTAGCTTCTTTGGAAAGGTGCTCTTCCTAGGATATTCTAAGTATTACCTCTTCTTCAAACTGATGTTAAATTGGTAATGGTTCGAGCTTCTTAGATAAACATTGTAGCTGAGATGTAAGTGCTAACATGCATAAATTGTGCCAATTCAGCTTCAGTTTAATTTTGGGAGGGGAAATGAACTTTTGGAGTTAAAAACATAGTAATATTTACCTGTAAAAAATGGATGTTATATAGCAAACCAGTAATTTAGTCTGTGATCAGTACTTGCTGAAAAAAACCTCTAGATTTATTGTGCAGTCTGAGTTTTCTCCATACTGCTTGTAAGAGCAAGACTATTTAGGTTAAGAATAAGAATTTACAGATTGACATTATATTAACTTTTATTTGCAGGAAAAAGGCTGTAGCTGTGTTTTTGATAAATGTTGGAGCAGATGTTACTGTTCAGGCAAGGAATGGGTGCACAGCTTTTGATATGGCATCCCTTATTGGTAAGTTCTGCTGAGTCTGCAACTTAAGTCCAAATGTACAAATCATGTCATTTTGAGACTTAACATTTGATCCAGTTTGAATATTTGTATACTGTAGATCATTAAAGAACCTGTATATATTTTTTTAAGTTACCTTGAGCAAACATGTCAGCATCAAATATATATATATATATATATATATATATATATATATATACATACTCCGTTACTATGATAACATTGAGTTCTAATTCCGATCATAAAAGAATTCTATATTGCATTATTTTTATTCTTTTGTTGGTGTTGATAGCACTTTTAACACTTTATTGGCTATGTCATACTGAGGAAATGGAAGCTAAATGCCTTTTTCAAAGACACACGCGTAGCTGAGCCAGGTTGGTCTGGGCAGAGATCGAACTTGCAGTCCTTGAATTATGAGACTCATGCACTACCATCTGACTTGCACTCGCTCCCATTGCTTCAGTGGGTGACTGTCTGAATTTGAAAATATATTTGTTGGTCCCATGTATGTTTTATTGGAACAGTTCTAGTACAATCTCTTTCGCTGTTTCATTTTTTTATCGCTATGTCTATAATAATTTGAACAGGGAAAGTTTTGGAAATTTATCTCATGGCTGCCCACTAGTTCAGTTGTTATAAAAGTATGGCTCCATTTGCAGTTGTTGATATTAAAATACTCACATGACTTAAGAATTTATTTTTTATCATATTTGGAATAGAAATAAGTTTACTGGTGATGTAAGAGATATGCTTATTCTGGGGCTAAAACTATTAATTTATTTCAGATGATGTTGACACTGACCTGTTGAGATTGCTAGCAGATCGTACTCTTAAAATCAGCAAAGGGGAGAAAGGTGGAAAGTCAAAACACTGGTCAAAACAAAATGGATCAGCTGTCATGACTATTAATGCAGATCCCATGTATGTTCTACTTATAAAAGAGCTTTTTATCATTCACAGCCTTTTTAATTTCGATTTAAAAAGTTGTGAGGTTTGTTTTGCACCTGTAGATCATCACTAATATTGAAACAAGGCTGAAATGAGCAATCCATGCGATTTTTGCTAAATTAAGTATAGACAATATTCCCTTTCTTTCATCGAATTTTATTGTTAAGTCAAGAGCTGTTTTAATGATTTTAGAGGCCCATGAAACTAAGTTTTTTTTGGGATGGAGGGGGTTTATATTAAAGTAGGAATACATATAGGTTGATTATGAGACAGATTTTAAAAGAAAATGATTCTTATTGCAGTCAAAACGTGACTATACCTCTGTACAAAATGGTTTAAAATGTATTTATTTTATAAACATTGCTTTATTGTTTTGTGGGCACATTTGATTCCTTGCTCATTGGAAATGGAGGATGCAATCACAACTGTAGCATTAAGTATTGTGCTCATTTTTTATTCAGTTTCAGTTTTGAAAATATTCACCACTGCAGTTTGTTTTTTAGGTTAGATGAGCAACCAAAAAGTGGTTTAAAGGTGAGTTGATATTGTTTTTACTGAAACAGAGTAGGAAATAATATCAGTTACAAAAGGAGAGTAAGCATGGAAATTGTTCAGTTTATATGTCATTGGGGGATTAAGAGTTTAAATATGTCATTAAGGGGACACTATTTAGTCAAGTGGCTAAAGATTTTTATGGTATTAAACTTAACTTTGAAATTCTATATTCTTTGAAAGCATCTGTTATTGCTCCAAGTAGTAGGTTCATGATATTCTAGGGACTCACTGAAAAATACCTTTAAACAGTTCATGGATGTGAGTATGACACAAAGTGCATTCATTATATTTTGGATCTTGTTTGGTTTTTCTATTTTGTCTCACTTGTGATGGGTGTCACAAAAGGCATATCATAGTGATCACACTTTCTTTGTGTGTCTTTCCTTCCATCAGTCCAGTAGGAACTCCTTGGTTAATTTTTTTTAAGGCAGTGTCTGTTTTTATCAATGGCTCTTCATTAGACTTTGCCCACATATTCATGAAAAAAGTAAAGAAACATTCCTGAAAATTGAAAGTCAAGGAGTCAGGGTAACAGGGAGCAAATGTTTATATTTTTGTTGGGTGGTGAATGCCTATTTTTGTGGGGATCAGGCAGTATATCAACTTCTGCTGTGGAGGTCAAAAGATCAAAGGTCAGAATCATGGTGTTGGTTAAAGGTAAAAACAAAATACAATGTGTCATAGATAGTTTTCAGACTGAACCAGATTTACTGTTGCGCTTGGAACATCCTTGGGGATGATATTTTATTTTCAAGAGATGTAAGGGTACAGAATATGTGTCAGAAGTAGCCAATATATATTTTTTCCCTGCATCTGAGTTGCAGTTTGTACTTTGAGGGAAATTGCCAGTACTTTACCGAGTCATGAAAATTTTGTTACTGGCAGTTTGTTTATAAATTTCCCATAGAATCACTTAATTTGCATATGGTTGGGTGACACAAATTCAGATAGTTTATTCTTGGGTCAAAATCGAACCATACTCAGATCTGACCATGGAATGGACTGAATTTAGCTTTAAGGCCACAGTGGAGGACATTTATAGGATGTTGGCAGTTTCAGAATGCCCTCCATCCCCTATTGTTACTCAAGATAATAAGTTAAGGCATTGGTAGATTAGATGAAGAGGAAGAAACAATATTCTTCTGACTCCTTCCCCAGTAGGCTGAAATTAAGAGATCTATGACAGTATAAAATGAAGCTATAGTTGCTACAATTTACAGCCGTGAATAAAATTTACATAAATTATTGATAAAATCATGTGCCTGTAGTTTAAAACATAGATATGTATAACAGTCTCTTTTTGAAATTTGATTGCAACATATTACAAATGGTAGTAACCTGCTGTGTTATTGTCTTTAGGTCAGGCAATAGAAAAACTCAGATACATATGGCGATTTCTTTTGAGACTTTAATTATGGATTGTGATTAATTCATTGCACTTCAGAAGATATTCATATATAGATCCAGGCCTTTTAATTGTTGTACTGGACACAGATTAGCTCATTTAAAGTAGGTATATAGTGTCCATTGCATGAGTCATAAAGTATTAGCCCTGCATGCAGGGTTGCTCAAGTCAATATCTGTTGCATTACTGCCACTACAGCCAATACATTATTTTATCTTTAGGAAATGGTTGAGAATAACTTGTGCATCTTGTACCCTGGAGAGGCTTTATCGCCAAATTGTATGATAATTCTTAATTGTCAGCTTCATTGGTAGTCTCTTTCTTGAGTTAAATTACAGATAATGATTAGTATCTTGCATCATATTATGGTAGAAATTTGAAATGCATTACTCTTTTCTCCCATTCAGGGTTGGTTGAATCGACTATCAAACAGATTTAGGAACCTGAAAATTGGTAGAACCTTCAACAGTAATCGTCTCACCCCTCTCTCACTTGATACAACCAGTTCAGACTCTCTTCAAGATCTCACAGCAAAGCCAAGCACTCAGAGTCCTAAGTTGGTAAGTAGTTCTTCACTCCTTAAATCCATAGGGAGTACAGTAAAACATGCCTATATGACATCTCAGTATAAAAGACACCTAACATGATGGATAATTTCCTGGAGAATCACTCCAGTGGCCTAGTGGTTAGAGTGTCCACCTTGGATGTGGGAGGTCGCGGGTTCGAATCTGGGCAGAGTCATACCAAAGACTTATAAAAAACGGTACTAACAGCTGCCTTGCTAGGCACTCAGCATTAACAGGTTAGTGTTAGGACTGGTCGGACTGGTGTCAGGATAATGTAACTGGGTGGGACATGATGCTACGTGGCTGCGGCATGATGCCCCAGTGCTAGATTAGATGTCACTATAAACTGCCACACGGCAGACATCGTAGCGATATGACTGAACAATTGTTAAAGCTATGTTAAAAACCCCAACATGTGCACACTTTCCTGGAGTGTCCAGTTAGAATCTATTTATAATTGTCCTTTGTAGTTGGAACACCTGTCGATGTGGACAGAGAACTATTATTTTATGTCCCAGGTATACATTCTTAATGACAGAAACATTTGACTGTGTTTAAAAGAATAATAATGGGAAACTTAAATTTTTTATCTTGCACACCTTGTGTACTGTAAACATATATAGGGTCCTGGCTTAACTAAATGAAATGTTATTCAGTACCACTTAGTTTGGATTAGAAAATTGGCTGATAGGTTTTACATATAAAAATATTGAGAGTAATCAGAGGGGTTTTAATTTTATGGTTTGTGGGGCAAGAATATCATGCAACTGATCATTTATTAAGTTTTTAATTTCCTTGCACTTCCCAAAGCTAAACATATGTTCTGTTCATACTTGGGGATATCATAGTACAGAGAAAATGAAAAGAATTCATCTTTCAACACACTCGCTCACCACTTTGACCTTAGAGATTAAGATCCTATGTTGGCAACTGAAATTTAGTGTGATGAGGTCTGCAGATTTTCACCTTAAAGCCAGTGATATCCTTAAGCATAAGTGTAATATATTTGTGATGCTGTTTAATTGATGTAAAGACAAAATATTTTAACAGCAGTATGTAGACATGTTAACCAGAATATGTAGAAATGCATTTATCAGCTCTAAATTAAATTTTAATTAGTGTGAGACTAAAATTTGTTGAATAAAAGGACAATTATGAAAGAAAATACAAGTTAATAACTAAAATTAATGAGTAGTCAGATCTGGGACATTAGATTTTATAGCGCAGCCCTCTTCTGGTATACTGCATGATTGTACATGTCATTATTTTGTGGCAAGATTTGGCCATTACTTGGAAAATTCTAACTCTTAGAAGATGTCTATATAGAAGATATTTGATATTGGTTTGGTTTTTATTTGGCTTTTGGTTTGAATCTGTAAGTACATGGATAGTTGCATTATAAAACAATTAAGATGGCTTATGATGTGACCCCCCAAATATTGAACCTTTGGGTGAATAATAATAATAATAATAATAATAATAATAATAATAATAATAATTTTATCTACAGTTGATGACTTATTTATTCAAGGTCTATTCTCCCATGAGGCCATTGTAAGAAGAGAGCATAACAATGTACATCACAATATAATTACAATATAATTTAATATGTCTTTAGTGTAAATTCTGTTATAATTGGTTAGTAACACTTGCATGCTCATGATATTGTTTCCTAAATACTATAATATTTTCTGCAGATTTTACAAACATAGAAGATAAAGGTTAAAATATTGAAACGTTTACATCAATGCTTTTGATGTAGGCTTTCTTATTGATTGAGAGAAAACTTTGGTCCCCAAACACGTTTATATATTTATAATGCATAGCCAACAACCGCTGTTGTGGAATTGGAAACACAGTAGAGAAAAAGCTTGAAGATTGTGTCACAGACTGTAGTAATACTTTAAAAAGTACTTGAATAAAATATGTGGTGTTAGATTATAAGATAACTATTATCCAGTCTGTTACAACAAGGAGTTGTATGTCATAAAGTAGTCATTACGTTTGAAAGGACAACTTTTGATCAGTATTATAAATTAATAATTATAATGGGGTGTTCATTATTACAAAATATTTTATCCACATCATGATTACCTGAGTATGTACATTTTGGAATAATTTGGAGAATGACACAAGCATGACATAGATTATAGGTTTCTTTTCGTTTTGGAAATATACACTGTGAATTATGACTTTCAATTAATGGAGGAATAGAAACTGAAATCTCAAACTCATTTGCTTTGTTTCAGGCCCCCAAGAAAACCAATAATTTTATGATGGACTCGGCAGTGGCATCATCTTCCATTACCAGCTATGATACCATGTTGAAGGAGACCCAGAAAAGTGCTTCTCAGTACACATTGGTAATACCAAAGCTCATTCTATTGACAATTTGTAAAACTGAAAGTTCACTCTTAAATCAGCCATTATTCTACATTTACTGTAACCTTAATTTTTTTTCCTTTTTTAAAAGCTTGCCTGGCCCTTAAGGCCAACTGAGCTTAAAGTATGGCCATCTTTAATATATATATATATATATATATATATATATATATATATAATATATATGGAACTTTATACAGAACATAAAATGAATTTATATTTTAATGAAATAAGCCCATGCTATTCTGCAATGCAGTTTGTTTTTTTTAATTAGGATTTAATAGTGTACACAGTAAGTCAGTTTGACTTCTTTGAGAATTACTGTCAGAAAATCATAAGGTTATTTAATCTTATAATGTTACAATACTAAAATATTCTAAAATACATATGTTTTATTTGTTACAGAACATAAATCCGCCTCACTCTCCCATGTCTAAGGAGACCCTTAAGCCAGTGATTCCCCCTCTACTGCCCCAGCCATCTTTTGCACTTGATGGAGATGAGCGTTCACGCAGGACAATGAGCACACGGAAAGGACCACCTTCTATAGGCAGTGATAGTACTATGGTGAGTTAGTGTGATTGGGAGAAAAATATTATTACAAAAGTGGCTAAAATAATCCTATGATTCACTTTCATGTGCGAGTCTAAGGGCTTTAAACATGAGTCCTGTTATTGATGTAAATAGGTTTAAATTGCTAGAGGGTACATCAGAGTCGTGAAGAAATTTTAATGTTTTGGCTGATTATACTCAGTGGATCTCATTTTTTGTTCAAGCTTTGTTTTCTGTTGCCTGAGAAAAAATAACTGGTATGATAATTTTTGGGTACCTGTTTTGTACTTACTGTGTCAAAAAACCTTTTAAGCATGAAACTCAACTGGATGTCAGATTGGCAAATTTAGATACAATACTGGAGTATAATCACACATTTGAAATTCGGCATGTTAGTTTAAAAAAGCCAAAGTTTAGCATATTCTTACTGTTCTGTGACTAACTTTATTTTAACCAAATTACAAATAGCCTAAAATACCTGACTTCAGTATTATATATACAATATGAAAGTTAAGACCATTAGAACAAGTATCCTTAGCAACAATGAGTGAAAATTTTTACAAGTAAATTTTCCAGGAGCACATGTACAAGGTTTGTTTGAATCTTTTGTGTATGTTTTCCTTGTGTATTGATACTGAATTGTGCATTTGTTGCAGTAGCTTATTGTCCACAGCAGTTTCTTTGAAAATCTTGATTTTCTTTAATATTTGATCTCCAGTAGAACCTGCTTTTGGGGTGCATTCATAGCATTATAATTCCGTGGCATTCATTGGTAGAATTCAGCTTCTTTTGCAGTCAGATTCAAAAGGAGAATAAAATAGACCCTGTTTTAGAACTGCTTCCAAGTTTTAGCATTTTTAGGCCCCCTGTATAAAGTATAGGTGAACTTACTTTTTGACTCTGGTGTTAGCATCAGCAGATGCAGACAGTAGGTTCAAATTTGCCATGAGTGGATTTAGTGTGATTGGATGTGGACTATAGGTTCAAATTTGCTATGAGTGGTTTTAGTGTCATTGGATGTAGACAGTAGGTTCAAATTTGCTGTGATCCTGGTGTTAGTATCAGTTAAGGTTTGCTGTATGCAGACAGCACATTATGGTTTGTGATCGTGTTCTGTTTGTGGTGTGAAGGCATAGCTGCCAACTGTCCTGTTATTTCCGTATTTGTCCCGTATTTTGGACCTGAATACGGGTGTACGTTTTCTTTTGCAAAAAATACGTTTTTAATAAAAAAAAAAAATAAAAATAATTTCCTTGCAATTTTCAGTTTCGAACGGGCACTCGGTTCCATTCTGATAGAAATGTATCGCATGTATATAGGAATACAGTTCTACAGTATGATTGGTTTATTTGAAATCGAGGCTACCATGCCTGTCTTTATCCGCCATATTGGATTTCGCAAACAGTTACCGCTGCCACTGTCTCATCTTCATAATATTCAACTTCTAATCATGTTGAATAGGAAAGCAGAATATTCAGAATTTTCACCAGAAAAGACAAGAAAACAGAACTGAAAGGACAATTGTGCCATCTTGTTTAGATTTGTGAAATCATCTAGTAAAGGAGAAGACTTTACATTTTGGAAATTGTGTAATGTGGTTTCGCTATTGGGCATGGAGGCGCACATGAAATACAAGAGCACGAAAAAGCTAATAAACATCAGCTTGCTGATTCATCATACACAACTCAGCCTGAACTTGGATGTATATAAATACCAGAGAGAACTTTGATGTAATTCGATCGAAATTCAGTTTATTAAATTTCTTTTAGAAATGAACCCTCCTCTTTCAGTTACTAGTGTTGCTGATGATTTATTTTGCACGCGTTTTCCAGACGGTAAAATCGCAAAGGATTACTCGTATGCTAGAATGAAAACAGTTCAGTAAGAAAATCACACAGAATTGAGATTATCAATGAAACTTGGTACATTGGAATCGATAACAATTGAAAAAAATAAACAAGGTATGGAAAAGGCTCCTATAAACAGCCTTTGTCTGAGTGTGTTGGACTCTTGCACATTCTGAATGGGCACCTGAATGGAACAGGGTGCCTGTCCAGAAGGTGCAAGTGTGCAACACATGCATCTTTGACATAAATAATTATGTAAGGCACTGTCCTACCTTACTGATGGTTGTATCTGTTGTAAGTAGTTACATATGCATTAATATTTTAAAAATCAGTTTTTGGTCCTGAAAATCAGTATTTTTGCATTAAGCAATTCAGTATTTTTGTACTTGGGGGTTGGCAGCTATGTAAAGGAAGAAATATGCATTTAAATTTCCTTTTTTGTGTTAAATAGCATATGCCAGGCCTTGTTCAATATATTTTTTTACTTATTTGTACTGATTTGTTCTCTCCAATTTGTGGGGAAAGTTTTGAGTTAAAGTTTGCAATGAAGGTTTGTGTTTACAATTTTTAATTACTTTCCGGAAGGAACTTCATATTTCAGTTTCGCTTCAGTTCTTTATTTAGCATGTGCTTGCCATTATTTAATTCTTTTTAAGCCAGTTGTTTGGGGTGTTGTAAATTAAAGGAAAATGTTTCAGGTTCAGTAATTGCTAAATGCAGACAGCAGATTGAGTTTCAGTTTTCATTGATATGCCACTACAGGAACTGTGCATTTCACTCTCACTTTTGTGTATTTATAAAAATTTTCTGACTCATTCTTTGTTAGATTTTAATAAAATATTTTAGCTCTATTTATCATAGACCAAAAGAGCCTGTGGGATAGCCTGTTGTTGATTGTGTGACATCTCTCCATCTATTAGCACAAGTTTGTTATCACTGCTTTTCTAAAACTTGTAGGAGGATTGTCATGAAACTTTATACATCTATTGATCCCAATGTGTAGTTGGTTTTAAATGGAAATGGTGCTGCTCAGACATCCAATCTTAAAAATCTTGTCATTGCCCTTCTTCTGTATGTATCATCATATTTGCATGGGGTTTGCACTAAAAGACTCGTTACAGTGTTGGTCCTAAATTAAAATGGTGCTGATATTACATTCAGTATGACTGCCGTGGCAGCCATCTTGAGAATCTTATTATTGCTACTGACTGGGGTGTTGCATTGACATGTGGCTTTATATCCAGCTGGTCCTAAATAAAAATGGCACTGATCTAACATCCGCTATCACCACCATTTCAGCTATCTTGATTTTGCAACTCCTCAGCAGAAAACAAATTCTGCTGATCTGACCATCAACATGGTGCTCATTTTGAAAGTTTTGTTATTGCTACTACGCCTAAATGATGACATGATCTTTTACCAGAAAGACTTCCTGGCATGTTTACTTGGTCCTAAGTGAAAATGGTGCTGATCTGACATCCAGTCTTGTTACCATGGCATGAAATTGATTGTATAACTGCTCCTGAATTGGTGATCATATTAACATTAGATTTCACCAAAAAATGTTTAATGATGTTTAATTTGTCCTAAATAAAATTGGTACTGATTTTACATTAAATATGGCTGCCACTGCTGCTAATTTAAAACTCTTGTTATTGATCAAATATATTGGTGCTAGTTTCAACACTGGAATTTATAATGCTATACCTTTAATGTGAGCAATATTCAGAAGTAATCAGTAGCAAGCTAGGATAAGATTTCTTTGGAAACTGGAACAGTTTTTTTCTTAATCAAATATTACTAGTTGGCATTGGTTCACATGTGAACTATGCTGTACTCTGACAGGTTTTGTTATGTGATACATGACCACTAATGCACTAGAGCTATATGCTATGTTAATTTCCAATTACATGTATATATACAGATACTTTTAAATATGTTTATAGAGTTCTCAAGGTCGTCCACTTTTGAGGCCAATGAAGTTTCTACAGTCCACCACCAACTTCAGTTCAAGTCAGATCAGCCCAACAAGCTCTGGGCGATACACAAACAGTCACCCCAGTCCAAACTCTTCAGGTATGCATCAGAATACAAATGCTGGTTTGGAGTCGTTAGATTTATTTTTCTAATTGTGTATTTTATGTTAAAGTGGTACCAGAAAAGTTACACTCTGTATGCAGAGTAGTGTCATATGCATCGACTGGGCTGATTATATCCCATTGCCTTATGTACCGGACGATTATGTTTTGAAGTTAGACATAGGTTGGTTGGTTGCCTTGTTATGTCCTTGAGAAAGGCATTTAACTCCATTTCCTCAGTGTAATATAGCCATTAATGTGTTAAAGGTACCTTTAAAACCTTCAAAAACAAAAATTGACCTCAAACACATCTCTGAAAGAGTTGAGTAAAATCGTGACAAAAATAATTTACAAGGAACTGGTCTGGGTTCAGATGAATTTTGAATAATTTGTGTTAATGTACTAGGGATGATTTGAGTTCTTAAATTTATCAATTGAATTAATCTTGCAAAAAAGAGATGTACCTCTGAAATTTTGAAAGTACCAATCAACTGTACCATTTTTAAGTCATTAGAAATAAAAATTTTACATAATGTTTATATTATTATAGGGGATTATCAGCAGTCTGACCTATTTGTGCCACTAGCATCACCATCATATCCCATCAATGCTGGATCTTTGCCATATTCCTCTGCCAGGTCACCAATCTTTTTTCCAACTTCCACACCATCCAGACTGGTAATGCCAAGGTAAGGATGAAATTTCTGTTCAGTCATTGCATAGAATTTAACCTTTCCTGATGTGGTCACTTTCCTAATGTGGCCAATGTCTCCTAAACCTAGGGTGTATAACTCTGGACAGCTATCTCTTAAGTAAGGAATCGAGCTATTTCTGTTTGGGACTGAAGTCACTGGCAATGGGGACAAATTCTGATGGAAACGCAATGATGAATGAGATGATTCAAGTGAACATTTACCCTCAGATGCTCAAAACAATGACAAGGACAACAAATAAAAAATATGATTATGACAGTCTTAATGAAAATGAAAAAGAAAATTATGTGGCTGTGACATTCTTAATGAAAATGAGAAAAATATATATATATATGACAATCGAAAATGAAAAAGAAAATGTTTGGTTCAAATTCGTTAACAATAAAACAAAGAAAGTCATATCTGGAAAAACTGTGTGCACTCTAGTAAAGAACTGGAATGTCACATATATGTCATTGAAGGGTTATAAAGAGTTTTTCAGATTTTAACTAGATGTTGCAAACACATCTGTTCTTCACACTCGACTGGTAATGTTTGTGAAGTGGCAGTCTCTTACTGGTGTCCATAATGAACTTCACAGTCCATAAATGCCATAGACTAACACACAAATGAATATGGTTGTCTGAGTAAGGTATACATAAATGAATAGGGCAGTTCCTGAGTATTGAATACATGGATGAACATGGCAGTTTCTGAGATGTACTGTCCCTCCTGCTGATGACATATAGACAAACAAGGATAATTGATGTCCTTGCCAGATCAAGGAAGCAATGCTTGTAGGCCTACTGTCCTGGAGTTGATGCTGTCCTCTACATGTGTACATCCGCACTAGGAGTTTCAGACGGGCTTGGTGAACAGTTTATTCTTAGCAACACACACATTGAATCACCTCCTGAAATTTGTTGTCCCACACAATGGTTGTAGTCCCATCGACACTCAGTCCTATGCCAGCTTGTGAAGCAAGACATTCTTCCGTTAGCGACAGACTACACCATCCTCCATTAACCAAAATTTTACATCTACTGCCCACTAGATCGGTTTTCCCACAGCCAGGTGAACTCGTGAGCTTTATCGTGGCACACATGCATTTCTTATTATCCATGCTTGTTACTCACCCTGCAGAGATTTACTTATACACAACGCTAAGGCAGTGAATGGAGAAAAATATTTAAAAAAAAAAGAACAGGAGTCCCTGTCCCCTGTGACAGCCAATAACAAAGTTGGTTGCTACAGAGAAAAAGTAGACTGAAATGCAATTCAGACAGCATCTACAGACCAAACACAAGTTATTTATTTATTATCCACTATGTCTGCTTGAAGGTCAGTCAGCAATTTCACTTTATATGTGCAGTCAGCAAATATAGTTACTTCATTATTTGGTTAGAAATTATCAGTTGTTTGCAGTTTTGCAGGTTTTATTAGAGGTAGACAATTTGCAATCACAACTTTAGTTTCCAGAGACAATTGGCAGTGCACAGCTGTTTTAACATTCACATTAATATGTGTAGTTTTGTAGTCCGTCACTTTATGTTTTGCATTCCTTTGCCTCATTGGCTGTAGGCATCCTCATTTTATATCTGCCACACCTGTGATGGTGTGTAGTCTTGTAGCCCATTACTTTCCCTTAATATTCACACTTAAATTTGATATTTAAGTGAAAATGCAAGTATTGAAAATTTTCTCTACTTGAATGGCATAAAGAATATAAATATTTTGCAAAACTCATTTCATTTTCTGATCTTATTCAAGTACATTATTCTTGCACATTCACTTACGTATAAGTTCACATAAATTTAAGAACATAGATAAGCAAAGACAATTTCATACTATTTTGTGTAAAATTTACTTCTAGAGACAAACACAAGCCACTGTTAGGCTTGATCCAATCAAAATTTCTCCAAAGTTCGGAATCCAGGCATCAGAAAAAAATGTTTAACCCCTGACAATTAAAACTTCATTGAGAAATGTAAAGATGATTCACAGCAGAATTTTGGTTTGATTGGGTGAATTGCTCTGTGACTTCTTTTTGGTGTGCAATAAGAGTAAAGTGTTTCACCTTATTACACAACTTGAAAGCTGACCTAGTCTGATATGGGTACTCCTGTATAAGAGTCCAGCACACTTAACCACACATCAACCAAGTCTCTTGACCGCTCCGGTGGCCTAGTTGTTAGAACATCTGCTTTGGATGCAGAGGTCATGGGTTCAAACCCCGGCCGAGTCTTAAATGGTACTAACAGCTGCCTTGCTAGGCGCTCAGCATTAAGAGGTTAGTGTTGGGACTGGTCGGCCTGGTGTCAGGATAATGTGACTGGATGGAACATTATGCTACACGTCTGCGGCATGATGCCCCAGTGCTAGACATCGCTATAAATTGCCACACTGCAGATGTTGTGGCGACTGAAAAATTGTTAAAGCTACATTAAAAATCTAAATCACACACACAGCAAGTCTCTTGAAGAATTAGTTGTTCTGCTTTCATAGGGATATTGGTGTGCATCTTTTTCAGATGCACAATCAACACCTGGCTTTATTATATATAGTTCTTAAGTTGTTACTGAATCCCAATACATGAATCACCTTGTATACCTTACTTGTAGACATCCTTCAGTCCTTCCCAGCATGTATAACTGGTTAGAACTTAAGAAGTGCCACCTCATGTTTTCTAAATTTAAATGTTTTTATGTGTATTTTCCCTGTCCTCCATTTTTGTGTTTTGGTAATATCCCTAGAAAATAAAAAAGAATTTGAAATTGAGGTTTTACTTGGCTTTATATTATTCTTAAACTTTCTAGTTATTTGGCTAGTCCAGAATTGTGATTCTAGGTTCAAAGCCCTTCCCTTCAGGCATGAACTTGTTGGGCAGGTTTCCTTGCCTTTTCCCATCTTAAATTCCATGTTTTTAATCAAGTAGTAACCTCAGCCCTTAAAGTCTATTAGTCGTGATTCTATTGTCCCTTGGTGTGAAGCTTTTAATGTTGCATATGTGGTGTTCTATTTCACTCATATATTGTTCTTTGGGACAGGTTTGTACACGTCAGAGTCTTTTTAAGTTTGTAGTTGGTGCTTATCTATGCTTTCCAGGAGAGAAGAAAGAGACAAATTACTTAAAAAAATAAATAAAATCCCAGAAAGTTATATGGGTATGTTGTTAAAGATTGCATGTGTGGTTTATAGTTTTGGTTTGATAGTGTTTATTTATTTATATTATTTATTTTGATTTATTATTTTTGATTTATTTATTTCCTTTTTTTATTTCTTTGGTTATTATCATTTCATGTGTTGCTTTAGTAGAAGGAAAGCAAGGATGTGATTGTATTTTTGGTTTGGATTTGATGTCATCTGGGATTTTGTTCATAAGATTAGTACTTTAAAGCAGAAAGAAATTATTTTTTGCGAGGATGTGATGGAAAACCTGCTTACAATGGTTAAGTTTCAATTGACCATAAATTTATTTATCTTTATATATGGCCATAGACTTTGATATTAAGGATTTTCATATTTGCAATGGCAAGTGATAGATACAACTTAATATTTGTGGACAATTTTTGCACAAGTTGGTGTCTTAAGAGAAAAGTTTTTGTATATGAAGAAGTATATTTGCATTAGACCTAACATATTTTCATTATTTCAAGGTTTGCAGTTTTATGTCAGAGACATTATAAAAAGATAATAATAATGTAATCATAATAATTCAATGATGATGTTTTGAAGAATAATTTTATGGTTGTTTCAATCCGGTACCTTAGCCTAACAAGAATGATGTACTGCCAGCTACAGTTATACATCAGTTGAACTAAGTTAATGACATGAATACTGTGAAGAAATGATTTGATGGAAAATCTGAGATGTTATTTTTCCCTTGTTACTCCCCCAAAATATACAGAATCTTCCTTGAGTAAAGGAGTGTAATGACTCTATTTACTATTATAATGGAGGTGGGCATTTTTATAACTGGATTATCAATGGATGAATGTACCTATAGTTAGCCTTGCGGAAGGGATGGACAGTTAAGAGCTTCTGAGTCGGCAACATGCTTAATATTAGAACACGGGGGTTTTGTACATGCACTGGTAGTTGAAACTCTATATAATACAACATTTCTGAGGTTTACAAAAATGTGAATTTAATATAAAATCCATCAAGTCTCCAATCCTGATGAAGACCTTGGAATTTCCAGGGAAATCTGGAATGATCACTTGTATGCAGTTAAATCAAAAGCACATGCTTCTTTGTCTGGAATGATGAACAGAATGTAAGCAAAATATCCATTCATTTAACATAATGGCATTAACAACCATGTCATTTGCTTTCATCAAGGAAGCAGTTTGCATAGAAATTAAAATTTAATTCTTGAAGTCTTAGAATTGTTATAAGCACAAGATTTTCACTAGCTGTATTATATCGCTCAGTTTTGCAGAAATTTTATTAACATTATTGGCAATAAAGCTGTACAGTATGCACAGGAAAATGAACAAATGAACGTTTTTTTATGAAATATTTACCCAGATTTTAAGACTTCGATGGTGGTTGATAGTATTTAAGCATAAACTGTTTTTAGACATAAATTATGATCTTTTATCTTTAGAAAATCTGCTTCCTCCATCCCCTCAGCATTTAGGACGGCATCCAACACAACCTCACCTAACAGTTCTACCAGTGGCAGTTCATCTATCACGCCCCAGAGGTCATCACGAAGCAAGGGCACCTCCTCCAAGGGGAGCACTACCTCAACCCTCACACCTTCACCCTCACCTACACCAGGCAAGGTAGGGCACTTTGGTCTTGATAGCTTTCCTTTCTTCTACCCTTTTTATACAGTAACAGTGGCATTTACTATCAGCAACATTGAGATTGTGTGATTACATTTAGGGAAAGTCTTATGATGCAATATAGCAGTTTTCACAGGCAAATCATTGTTCATCCAAAACATTGATGTTTTATTTCCTTAAAATATCGATAATGTATTGTGAAGTCTCAGTTTTTTTGTGGTGTACAAGATTTTTGTGGATGGCTTGTAAAAACAATGAAATTTAAAGACCCATTGAAAAGGAAAAATGTTATATAGGAACATTTGGGCCACTTTCCCCATCCACAGATTTAAGAACTAATGAAATATCATTGTTTCCAATAGCAAAGAAAATTGATAACCCCTGGAAACTGCAAGTTGACAACCCCTGTAAACTGCAAGTTGACGACCCACGAAAACTGCATGTTGACAGCAGTGAATACACTTATGTACAAATTGTATCTCCTTGAGAAAAATCAAATAATGCATCAGAAGAAGAATTTCAGATTTCCCATAATCTTGGAAAATTGTGGGTTCAGTTTTATTGGGCAGAGTGTCTTAACATTGTGTTAAATCGATCTGTTTTTACTGGGCAGATTATTGTAACATTGTGTTTAATAGATTTATTGGGCAGGGCATCTGAACGTTGTGTTAAATGATGTTTTTATCGGGCAGGGTATCTTAATATTGCATTAAATAGATCAGTATTTATTGGGCAGAGTCTCTTAACATCGTGTTAAATAGATCTCTTTGTTCTATGATAAAAAATTATATTGAACAGTGTACTAATGTTTGCTTTGTTTCGGCATCCAGTCTGCAGCAGATATAACACCCTTCATTCCAGTCACATTTTTTCATTGTAGTCACACTGTTTTCTTAGTTGAATCCATCTTGAAATTCCTTATTTGGTATCTTAACCTGATAAAATTTTTTGTTGTGGTGCTGTACCTTACAAAGGACAAATGTACAGAAATTAGTAAAAATGAGTATTGTTAAAAAGTATGTTAAGACTTGTTTTGAGTTTTTCCCATCAAATATATTACTTGATCACATTATTATCTTAAATAACTTTTCTCCTACATTCAAATCCAGCTCCACTGAGATGAAAAACATCTTTCTGCCTGATATATTATAAAGAGGAAAGCAACTCTTATAGGTTAACTCCATTATTAGCCCGCTGAGCGATTAATAGCCCGCTGAGTGGTTACTGTTATACCCGGATATAGCCAATGTGAATGTTTGCTTAATACTATAAAGTTGGATCTTGTCCCATCCACGATTTTGTCCTCCATCCAGGTATGGAACTCTTGTCACGTGTCAATTTTGCGTCTTCCTCCCAAATGCATGGAAAGTACCATTTATGTGAGAAAGCATCAATTAAGACAATGAAGTTGGACCTTCAATAAGACATTAGATTACATTGTATTCTGTTTCAGGGCATCCTCCACAGAGAAGGTGGCTTTTCTGGACAACATACATCAAAACCATTCAGTAAGTTTGGTTTTGGTTCACAACATGGACAGCTTTCTTCCCTCATTTGCGGTTCAGGGTGGATAATCAGTGTAGAGAAGTCTGACCTTATCCGTTCTCAACATTTTGTCCATGTACATATGGAACTTTAACATGTATTAACTTTGCATCTTTCTCCCAAACACATCAAAAGTATAGCTCATGCATCATACAAATCATAAAACAAGACATTGTTTAGGTGAGGAGTTTCTTACAGCTTCTCTGCGTACTCAGCACGGGGCTGGACATTGTTATAACACCAGTTTGGGTAGCATACTTGACTTGTGATGGTCAGTGGGATGGGGCTGGACATTGTTAGAACACCAGTTTGGGGAGCATACTTGACTTGCAGCGGTCAGTGGCATGGGGCTGGACATTGTTAGAACACCAGGTTGGGGAGCATACTTAACTTGCGATAGTCAGGGGCATGGGGCTGGACATTGTTAGAACACCAGTTTGGGGAGCATACTTGACTTGTGATGGTCAGTGGCATGGGAATGCTTTAAGAGAAGCTCTTCATATTAACTTCTTGGAAATGAAATCTATTCTCAATGTCTTCCACCCATGCGTGGAACGAATCCATAGAAACACAGCTCTGATGATGTCAGACAATTTGGTTATGGTGACATAAGTCTACCAGGAGGGAGAAATCACAAGTCCCTTCCTTGCTATACAATGTCGTGGCCAACTAATTACCAAAGAGAGGACAACTGCTTCATACAGAGTGATCATGTATGTGCCCTTTGGGGTTGTCTGATGCTTGGCCTTTATTTTTCCATTTTTCCCAGACCCCAGAATTGTGGGCTGTTTATGCTCTCTCTCTCTCAGGCATTTGGAAGGTAATGTGGGGCACAGATTGCAGTAGCTCTGATCACTCCACAAAGATGAAACATCCTGGATCAGTGACCTGCTTGATTTAGTGACAGCTGTACACAGACGAGTCAGAGGAACCTCACTCTGCTCAAGCAGTTGAGATCGACACTATTTCATCCATGTTATGAGAAACTCCTTCACACATGGCTCATTCGGGGATGTCCTGATTGAAAAGGAGATTTTGAGCTGTAGTTGTGGAGAGGATTTCAGCAGCTGAAGATCCTCCACTTTAAGGTCATACAAAGGCAGATCATGTGTTGTCAATGACTGCTTTCACATGAATGATGTCACACCATACTTAGCACCCATTCCCCAACAGTGAACGTCTTTCTCATTCTTTTGAATTAAGGGATACTGCACCATAATCTCAGATGCATTTGGACTTGCGATCCAATTTTAACTTGTCTGAACCACTCTCGCTCACATTATGCCCATATGGAATCTCTGCTGGGTTTTCACATGGCTAAATTCATTTAAGACTGAATTGCTCTCTTCCCCCTCACTGAAGGCAGCGAACACATATAACTTGCAATTTATGATAATGCTAACTTCAACATGCAGAGTGAGTGAGATACATATGATATCTGTAGATATCCCCTCAAAAAAAGCATGCAGTTTAATTCTGATGGCTAATTTGTTCTAATGACACAGCCACCTTTCCTTTCTGGGACCAGGTTGCCATCACTAGTTAACCAACAAGCAACTATTCGCTCCCTCTTATTCTGTTGAAGAAAGTTAAGCTGCTGGACTCTGTATGTAACCCAGATGTTACCTGAGATGCACGGACAGTATCCACATGAACTTTTAAAGTCTGTTCCTTCTGCTGAAGGCAGGAATGC
Organism: Megalonaias nervosa; assembly: GCA_016617855.1. NCBI lineage: Eukaryota > Metazoa > Mollusca > Bivalvia > Unionida > Unionidae > Megalonaias > Megalonaias nervosa. The sequence goes on from JAECUM010020197.1 coordinate 44,182, forward strand.
AAGACATGACCCCAAAAGCTCTTGCCACATGGTTAAAGAAAGTAATTCAGTTGGCATACTCTGAACTCTCATCACAGGATCATGTACACTAAGATTTAAACTCCAGAAATACAAGCAACTTGTATGGGCCTGGTCTTGACAGTGATGTCTCAATTCGAGACAAGAAAAGTCATGGCTTCTTAAGCTTCCATTTCTGTGATATGGCCTGGCTAAGGAGAGAACTGAATCTTGTAGGATTAGTGGTAGCTGCACTGAAAGTGACCACTCCCCATTTATGACAGCACAACTTTAGACCCAGGTTTAAATTTGCCACATTTGCTGGGCTCAGTTGGGATTCTTTTGATTGCAATACAATAATCAAATGTGGAATCCCACAGGCTCTCACATACATGTGTATCAACAAATTTTCTTTTGTTGTGTTAAACTAACTTCAGAAGTTCATCCATGTAGTAGAGCAATAATGCTCCTACTGGGTTACATAGAGGTTGGATGTTCAGCATTTCCTCCTCATACGTATTCTCCTAATGTAGTGCAATCAGGTAATGTATATGATGGGAAAAGCAAATTCTTTAGTAAATTATGTTTCTCAGATAATACTTACCTGATCAAATTACAAATAACCCCTCCCACCCTTCCCTGCAGTGCAAGTACCCTTTAAGGTGTCACTCAAGTAGAAACTAGTTACATCTGGGTAACCTCCCAGTGGGTAGAAGGGGAAGTTAAGTTATAGGAGTTGCTTCCTTTTGTCTCTATAATACATAGACAGAAAGGCATTTTTCTTATTTCTGAGAGGGCTGGATTTGGATGTAGCAGAGAAAGTTATCATAATATAATGTGATCAAATAAGTGTTATTGGAGAAACATACATTCAATTTTATGTTAGGTTTTGTTTGCGCATGGTAACATAAAAGCATGTGTTTCTTTTTACAATGCTCTTTAATATTTCAGTTTGCAGATGAGAATGGACCAATGTTGGGGTCAGTTAATGAACATGAAGGTGGTTTAAATGGTGAGTTATCTCTACAGTACTTAAATTTGTTATGGGGAGAAATATGCATAGCTTGGTTTGACAGAAATGGGATCATATGTGATAAATCATGGACACTGTCAAAGAAACTTAGTAGGAATGTTGGAGTGATAGTTTAGATGATTGTTTGTCCACTTGGCGTTGAGGAGGTTCAAAGTTTAAAGGCCGTTTTTCTTTAAATGCATTACCCAATATCTTAGGAGAACTACTACTACCTCGCAAATCCAGCCCTCCCAGATAAAACTTTTACCTAAAAAGAGCTGAAAGTTATCTGCCCACTTAGGTGGCAATCAGGCAGCATGATCACCCCTTGTGGCATCCAGACACTAAATGTATTAGCAGAGAAAATTCACCTGTATGTAGCCAGTCATTGTGGAATTATACATATATTCAGAGTTTTCTATAGATCTCATGGACTTGCACAAACATAAAAGTACAGCCCAAACTTGTTGTGAAGTCGCATAGGATACCTGTGCAAGTATGGAAGTACAATTAAATGTGTAAAGATGACAAAATATGGTAAAATAGTAAAGGCAGGACTTTGTTGACAGAAAGAAAGCTGGAAATATAGATGGATTATGCTTTACCTGTGAAGTGCAAACTCCAACAACTTGTATCTGAGTTGATTCTGGCTTTTGTGAGGTCTCATGGTGAGAGCATGCACAATCTGAAGAAGTAACTGAGATATATTCATGGGTTTTGCCACCAGTCCCTATATCAGGGGGAGATCACTGCCTGACTGGCACCTTGGGAGGTAGATAACTTTAAGCTCTTTATTAGATAAAAGTTTTATTTGGGAGGGCTGGATATGTGAGGTAGTAGTAGTTCTCATAAGGTATTGTGATTTGGCAAGTATTCAGGAAGAAACACTTTACTAGAAAAAATTAGTTTATCTCCAGATTCTATCCTGTTGCTTGGTGTATGGCCCAGGTCATTCTTGTTTTAAATATTTTGTTCAGTAAGCACTTACAGAATCTGAAATATTCTAAGAGGTCGATGTTACCATCAGTAGGTTATCATAGGATATAATGATATTTCCTTTGTTAATGTCAGAGTGGGCCATAGGTGGCCCATTGGTCAGGCTAGTGTCATATGAAACAAAATTTTGGAATTTCCTACAGTTATAAAAGAACAGATGAAAAATATAGTGGTCAGCTTTATTCTGATACAATAATTGACCAACATTTACTTTGCAGATGAACTTTCAGGAATTCTGAAGAAACTTTCTTTGGAGAAATATAATCCAATATTTGAAGAACAGGAGGTAATTATTTCTAATATACAGTCAGAGTGGCAAAGACAGTCAATATATTTTAGAAAATCAATGTGGATAAAAAAACAAGACTTATTACAAAGTTTTGTGCCAATGTAAATATAATTATAAAATAAAAAGAACAAATGCAGTAATTACAAACAAAGTAAAACTGCTTACTTAGACAGCTGTAGTTCTGCTGAAACCAGAGGTTAAAAATATCTATTCATTTTGTATATATTTTCCATTAGGTTGGTATGCTTGACAGATAATGGAGTCTTACTGGAAGTCATTCTATACATGTACACTGTTCTTATATAATTACACTTAACATTTTTTTTTCAGTAGGTTTTCTCTTAAAGTTGTACATGTCAAGCTCTAATATTAATTTCTTTAATCTCTTAATCTGCTCAGGTGGCCTAAGTGGTTAGAGCTTCCACCTTGGATGTGGGAGGAGGTCGTGGGTTCAAACCATGGCCAAGTCATACCAAAGACTTAAAAAAATGGTACCAGCAGTTTCCTTGCTTGGCGCTTAGCATTAAGAGGTTGGTGTTAGGACTGGTCAGCCTGGTGTCAGGATAATGTGGGACATGATGCTACATGTTTGCAGCATGATGCCCCAGCACTCGACACCACTATAAACTGCCACACTGCAGATGTCAAAGCAATATGACTAAGAAATTGTTAAAAGCTACATTAAATATCCAGATCACATACACATATTAATCTCTGAAGACTGAAAACCCAGTATTGGTGTAAAGCCTTATTTTTACATCAAGTAACTCTTGATGCTGGTGTTTTTTAAGAAGTGACAGTCTGAGTGGTAAGGGTTTTATGGTCTGTTGTCAATCAACATTTGCTTGCTGTCACTCTGTAGGTCACGTTTCTAATCCTATTTTAATAAAACTTGGGCAAGTTCGAATAAGAGCAAGAGCTATTAATATTAACAACATAATTTTGCAGCAGATTGGCTGAGTTTGTTACCTCATTGGAGACCATATTTCTTACCTGATTTTGATTAAACTTGGCATGTATGCTTATATCATCAAGAACTTGGACAGGTTTGATAATGGGTGATTTCCATGCATTTTAATGAAGTTATCTTGCATCTGATTGGCTTGATGTGAAGAGTATTTACTGTACATGATAATTTCTCTGATGGAAACTACTCATATAGCAGTTAACTATTGCCAGGGTGGACAGGTGTGGTTGTAGGTGGGCAGGATATTAGTTTTGGTTTAAAGATAGCTTGAGTTATAGTGAATAGATTTCAATGTAGCTTGGTATATTTGTTTCCTGTAGCCCAAACAAGAACTGTAATTTGGGAAATGTAGCCATAAGGTCAAAGACAGTGTTTCTAACAATAGACATTGCCAGTGTATTTCATTTCTGGATGATTAACTTAAGTTCTGAATAAACAGAATTCAATGAAATTTAACATAATTGCTCCCCTAAGCCCTAGGAAATAAACTTTGATTTGGGGGTCATTATCACCAAAGTAAAGGTCACTGTTGCTTAAATATAATTTTTCACGGTGTATTTCATTTCCTTATTATTATTTAATCTAGATAACAGAATTAAACAAAATTGAGTACATATACTTCCTGTAGACCCTAGAGGACCCTTATTGGGGGTGGAGGCAGCACTTGCTCCAGGATCAGGATCACTATTCCTGAAAAAAGATTCTGCCAATGCAGTGTCATTTCCAGATGATAATTTGCTTTAAAAAAAGACTCATCTGCACAGTTTGTTATGTGTCTATGAGGTACACTGAAGTGCACAGTATGTTATGTCTATAAATTACACTCAATGCACATTTTATTGTATCTATAAAGTAAACTTAAGAACATGGTCAGTTATATCTATAAATTACACTCAAGTGCACAGTCTATTATATCTATGAAGTACACTCAAGTGTATATTCTATTATATCTATAAAGTACACTAGTGCACAGTCTATTATGTATCTATGAGGTACACTTAAGTGCACAGTATGTTATGTCTATAAATTACACTCAAGTGCAGTCTATTATATCTATAAAGTTCATTCCAGTGCATATTCTCTCTTTAAAATTCACTCAAGAACAGTTATTTTCTATAAATTACACTCAAGTGCACTGTCTATTATATCTATAAAGTACACTCAAGTGCATATTCTATCCATAATCTACACTCAAGCATACAGTCAATTATATCTATAAAATACACACTACTGCGTTTTTTTATCCTCAATATGATAAACTCGGTGCACATTCCATTATATCAATAAAGTACACTTAAGTGCATTTTCTTGTCCTTTCTTCCCAAACAACTAAGAGGCATATATTCACATATAATCATGTTTTCTAGAGATAATTACCATATACTGAAGATTAGATTCATGCAGAGTAGATGTCGTCTTATAAGTTACAAGCATGACATACAAAAATTTGTTTTTTTTTTTGTTTTACAAACACAGTTTATGTTTGATGCAATTAAAGTTTTGTTTGTGTTTGCCTTTTTTCGTAAGTCTGATATAATTCCTAAGTGATATTTCCCAAGTTACCTGACAGTACATATTGGAAAATAAGCTCTTAGCTTGTAAAGGCATCACCCACTTTGTTTTTGCAGTTGGCAACTCATTGATAGAGCCCCAAATGTGATACATGTTCTGTGCCCAAGAATAGTCCTATATGCATCTGACCATAATCCTTTAGGTAGCTCTACTTCTGTTTTCAGTTGACAATTCATTGACTGAGCCACATATTTGATACATGCAGTTTTTTTTACTGATTTATAAACAGTTTATAGTAGAATGTTGTGATTTGGTGTGGGGGTTTAGCTAAAAACTCAAACTCCACTTTCCTGGCAGTGACTACTGTGGTGATGGCATAGCCACCAAGTGTTCCATTTGTCCCACATTTGTCCTGCATTTTGGACCTGAATATGGGTGTACGATTTTCTTGTTAAAATCTCTTTTTTTAATAATAAAAATAAAAAATTTCCTTACAATTTTCTGTTTAGAATGGGCCCAAGGTTCCATTCTGACAGTATTGCATGTATATAAGGATATAGAGTTCTAAAATATGATTGGTTCATTCAAAATCGAGCTTACGAAGCCAGTCTTTAACCACAGTATTGGGTTACGTAAAGCAGTTGCTGCTATCACTGTATCTCATCATCATAACATTCAACTTCTGGTGTTGTCAGAAAGTAAAGCCGTAGATTAAGAATTTTCTCCAGCAGAGGAAAGAAAAGATAACTGGAAGGACAATTATGCTGTCATGTGTAGATCTGTGAAACCATCTAGTAAAAGAGAAAACTTGAGTTTTGCAAATTGTTTGATTGTGATTTCGCTATTGGGCTTGGAGGTGCTCAGGACATGAAACAGCATGAAAAAGCTAATAAACATCTTCCTGCTTCATCATCAACAACACATACTGAACTTATGTTTAAAAACACCAGAGAGAAACTTGATGTAATTCGATCAGAAGTTTGTTTACTAAATTTCTTTTAGAAATGAACTTTCCTCTTTCAGTTGCTAGTGTTGCTGGAGATTTATTTTGCACTTTTTCCAAACAGTAAAATTGCAAAGGATTTCATGTGCTGGAACGTAAACAGTTCAGTAAAGAAAAATCACAAAGAATTCAGGTCATCAATGAAAGATGGTACATTGGAATCGATAATGATTGAAAAACATGGTGTGGAAAAGACTCCTATAAACAGACTGTGTCAGAGTGTGAGTTTGTTGCACTCTGGTACCCTCTAAATGGGCAACCAAATGGAACAGGTGCATGTTCACAAGGTGCAGTAGTGCAACATGTGCATCTTTGATATTAAATAAATGCATTAAACTTTTAAAAGTCTGTATTTGTTCCTAAAAATCAGTATTTTTGTCATAAGCAGTCAGTTTTTGTACTCTGGGGTTGGCAGCTATGTGTTGCAAGGCATGGCCAGAATGAAAAATTGCCATCACTGCTGCAGTCACTGCCAGAAAAGTGATGACAAATGCTGTTGTCACTTTTCTGGCAGTGACTGCAGCAGTGATGGCAATGTTTCATTCTGGCACTGCCTTGCTTTTTTTCTGGCACTGCAAGCAGTGATGATATTGTTGCCATTACTTTTCTGGCAGTAACTTGGGATGGCATTGTCACTTTTCAGGCAGTGAATGCAGCAGCAATGGCATTTTTACCTTTCTGGAGTGAATGGGAAAAGATGGTTTGTCTTTGTTATTTTTCTGGAGGTAACCATGACTGTATCAGCATTGTTGTTATTTGTGATGTCATAGTTTTGTGCTGAAGTTTTTCAAGTCATATACAAGTGGGATACATCAACACAGACACAAGCAAGATACTTAGTTCTCCTGAACAACTGTTGTTAAAACTTTGAACATGTAAATCAATGAAAGTATACGTTTGATTTAAAAAGTCGCATTAATTGCATACATTATTTGATGCCTTAATATTGGTTTGATGTACTGTTGAACATTTGTCATGTTCATATATTGCTTTAGGAGTTCCAGCATGTTTATTATGTGATTTTGCTGTATGAAACTATTTGGTTTTTTTTTTAGGTGGATATGGAAGCCTTTTTAACTCTCACTGATGATGATCTGCGTGAGCTCGGAATATCCAGTATAGACTCCCGCAGGCAGATTCTGACAGCTATCACAGAACTCAATACTGGCAAGGTAATTATACCTTTAATCTGCCATCTTATTTGATGAAGTTTAAGAATAAAAAAACAATTTTTTCTCAATCTTGTGAGGTAGTTTTAAAATGGACCTTAATTTCCTTAAAGTTCTAAACATATTCAGCTAAAAGTGTTGTCATACTTTACACTTTTTACAAAGTCTGAGTTAAGGTTGTTATCTTGACATAAGTTTCAATATCTTAAAGTAAGTTTCAAATTAACCAGGTCTTTTCCAGTCCTTTCTTGGAAAATCTCAATACTTTGAATTGTAGAATGATTTTGACCATACTTGAAAGGATTGCACGCATACCTGTGTCAAGTCTGTGCTTGAGCACTATTGCAGTAAAGTATGACCAACTTAATCAAGAATACCGCTTTTAATGATTCTTTGACATGAAAGGCCACTTATTGGGTCCAGTTATTTTTTTATATATGCCTGCTGTACAGGAGAGTATATTATGGTATTGTCCATTCACAGTACTCTTTTATCCAACCTGATTACCTTTTGACTATTTCATCCTTCATATACATAGAAGTACAAAAAATTAAAAAGAACTCACTTAATTTCTGTCATATTTTACTGTTGTTACTGTGCCGTACAAGACAGAGTGCTTCTTTCTATTTGCTTTGTAGTGCCATAAGAGACAAGGTGTTTTATTTGTGTTTGCCTTATAGTATCTTAAAGGAAAAAGTGCTTCTTGTTGTTTGCCTTTTATTGAATAAGCCAAGGAACCTGATAGTGTCTATGGTGTCTTTGAAGACAAGGTGTCTCATAGTGTCTTAAAAGGCATGGTGTCTCAGTGTCTTCAAAGACAAGGTGCCTCATAGTGTCTTAAAAGACATGGTGCCTCATAGTGTCTTAAAAGGCATGGTGTCTCATAATGTCTAAAAAGACAAGGTGCCTCATAGTGTCTTAAAAGACATGGTGTCTCAGAGTGTCTTAAAAGACAAAGTGTCTCATAGTGTCTCAAAAGACAAGGTGCCTCACAGTGTATTAAAAGGCTTGGTGTATCATAGTGTCTTAAAAGAAAAGGTGTCTCATAGTGTCTTAAAAGACAAGGTGTCTCATTGTGTCTTAAAAGATGAGGTGATTTGTAGTGTCCTAAAGGAAAAAGAGCTGCTTTATTGCTAGTGCCATTTGCTTCTATTCAGACAGCTGAGATACACATAAACTCTACCATATTTCAGAGTATCATACTGAAATGATTGTCATAACTACATGAAATTTTATCTTTTGTTCTTAGGGTTGTGACTGCATGAAATGTTATCTTTTGTTCTTAGGGTCGGGACTACATAACATTTTATCTTCTGTTCTTAGGGTCGGGAAAGACAGCAGTTTCATGACACTATGACCACTTTTCAGACCACACTCAAAGCTAGAATTCCCTCAGAGACAGGTTGGTATAGAGACATGGTTCAAATTGTTGTCTTTTGTGATAAAACAACTGACAGTTTGCAATAAATTTGGATTAGTTTGTAATAAAAGTGGATATGGATACTGCTGCTTTTGTCTACATTAAAATTTAAGTATTTCTTTTGTTCCAATGATTTACAGAAACATTGATTTTTACACTATAATTTATTAAATGTCAACTTTTAGATATTTTAATTTCAGAAAATATAGTAATTTACAATACATTCGTGCATGGTTGCGATAAAATTTATCAAAATGTCAACTTCATATATAGATACATTTTGTAAGACTCCTGTGGTAAGTTCTCTCAACATATACTAAATACTCAGGTGGCCCCGAGTGGCTGAGTGGTCTAAAGCATTCATAGTTATGGATCACTGCCATCTCACCTGTCTGCATGGGTTCGAGTCTGGGGCCAATGTAGGTACATGAGAAAGTTTGTCAGTAGCTTCTTGTGGGTAGGTGGTTCTTCCTGTGATTTTCCTGGGTTTTTCCTCCACTATTTATACTGGCATATATAGCCTATCTTGTGCTGAAAAATGGCGTTAAACACGGTTTTCAACAATAACAACTAAATACTCTGAACATCAGACATTGTAGTGAAAGGTAGCATTTGGAATGGGGAAACCTTGAGAATGGAATTCCCATTGCCCTTGTAAATGCCTGATCATTGGAATGAACTACAGACTTGCAAAGTGAATACTTTAACTGTATCTATCCAGACCCCCTTAATATTCTTAGATACCAGTTGTTCTAGATTTTTCAGAATGATTACCATTTTTAATTTAAAATTCTGTTGTTTGTATTAATGAAATGACAAAATAAAAATTGTATGGGGTAACATTTTGAACAGGAGTTTTCCATGTAGATACAGGTAGAGAGAAACTTTTGTAATGGTTTTTTGTTTTTAGAAAACATGTAAATATCAAGACACGAGTCATTTAGACTGTAAATAGGTTAAAAATGGCAGCAGAGATAAAAGGAAAAGAAAGCAGCAGATAATTCAGGAGAAAAAGTAATATTTTTGATTGTTTGACCAAACTGTTTAAGACATTTGTTTGTGAAAAAAACTGAACATTTTGATGTGCAGGTTTCACATTGTGTTGTCTTGTTTTTATTTAGAGACAGATTTTCTCATGTTAACCTTATATTGGACATATTCAGTCAGTCATGACATTTATAATAATGGTATTTGTAATTAAATTCCTGATTCAGCCGAAGTGATTTGTTTCATTACATATTGAAATCTATCATTGCCACATTTGGAGTTGTAGTGTTGAGATCATTTCTGGTATTTTTGGAGGCAAATGTGGATTACCTTTCAGATTTTCAGCGATAAGATACGATGAATAGATGTATATAATTTTGGTGATACATTTTTGTGAAAAGTCTAGATAAGAGAACTCTCTCCAGTCAGTTGTTTGCATATGTTAGTAGATAAATTTTTAGTGATGATTGAGACATACTGGGGTTTGATTTGATCAGTTGAGTTAGCTAATATGTGTAATATAAATCTGCCACAGATTGTGAGCTTGACCTTAGTGTACAAAAACTAAAATGTAGCATTTAGCATTGGTTACTGTCAATACTTGGATACAACTCACATCTGTCAACATGATGAACAGACTGATATAGTGTAAAAAGCACAGAATAAGCCCATAGTCTAGAAGCATGTAGACAGAATTTGTTATTTATTAAGGAAACCACTGAAACATTATCATGAAAGCGTTGCCAAACAGGGAGAACTTGCAACCAAGTTTACCTAGACCATTTCTGATCATCATTTAATTAATTTCAATACACAATCCAGACAATAATGTATTAATTTTCCAGATATTTGGGAAAAACGATAATTTTCATTACGTGAACTATCCATGTAGAATTTTAATTTTAATGTCAAGGATGGTACCTACTTTCAGCACTCAGTGATGTCGATCTTACAGTTTTAGACCACACAAACAAAATATAACAAAATGTGTTTACATGGGTTCATGTAGAAAATGAATAATTTGCAGAAGTATTTTCTTGGCTACAAATTTATATGTGTAATTACTGTTAAGTAGCTATTACATTATCAGCTTTGAGCAAAATGTTTTGAATTTTATCTAGTGCTGATGTTTGCCTGGATGAGAGATTTAGGAAGCAGTGTATGTGAGCTGGCTGTTTTCTTGTTTAACTTGATCTTAAATATTCACTTAAATGTAGTTGTTTACCTCTGTAAGAGATGGAGAGATTGAATGCATTGTTCATATTTCTCCAGGATCTGAGGGGACCACTTTGGCCAGGCTAGCAGCAGAAAGTCATAATGCCCCTTTGGTCAACAGTGACAAGTCCCGATCATCTTGATGACAGAAAGCTAGAACAAGTCAAAGGCATTTGGGACAAGTCAAAAACATGGACATGCATGATATGTCAATAGTGATAGTGGCTTGTACGCTGTAATTATATTGTCCTCCTTAAAGGACCAGTTATAGTTCAGTGTTGAAAGACAGTTGTTACTAAGACAGGTCAATATTAGGTTATGGTAATTGATAGTCATTGTCAGTTGTCATTGACATGACTTGGGCATGTAATCTGTGACATATCATTTTCATTTGCAAAGATAGTGACATATCCTGACAGCTATATATGGCACCATCAGCAGTGACTGAACCTCAATCTTTGTTGGTGCACATTGACAATCACTGAAACTAATAGCCATGAGGTCAGGGCTGTACAGAATTGGATAGTGTGGTGCCCAGAACTGGTCCATTTTTATGTGGGATATGTGCCTGCAGGCACGAGTTTAGTCCCGGGCAAGTGCAATGTTAGAAAGAAAATGAAAAGTCCCTAGTTTACTCTCTTGTACCATCATTATCTGGATTCCCATTGTCATGTAGATTTCATAGATCAAAATGTTGCACAATTTAAACAGCTTGATTTTGTGAAGTAAATTAAAATTATATACAATGAAGCCAATTTTAATTTACACACAGACACACTTGATAAGCCTTGATAGCTTGGTAGCTAGGCATGTACTCAGTACTGTTTATTTATGCAAAATGAAAGTGTCCAAGAAGTTCAGGTGCATTCAGCCATTGTGTGTAGGGGGAGTTGCTGGCACTAAAGATAGGAGAATTTTGTTTAAATTTGATAATTTGGAAAGAATAAAAATATTCTGTTATTCTGACAGAAAGTAAAAAAGTAAAATGAACAGTGTAAAAAATTAAGGAATGAACAGAAATTTCCCAGTAATCTTGTTTTGAGTTTATTGATATTAAAAGCATGTTTTCATTTTTATTGACAAAATAATTGCAAAAATATTTTTATTTTTACGAAACAGTTCTATTAGTCACAATAATTATGAATATTTCATATATAGTTATTTACAAACCTATCACATGTTTGAGGTGTCATGTACGCCAATATGGTGGCCAAGTGGGATGTTTCGAAAGTCATTTGGACCAAATCCAAATTTTTAAAACAAGTTTTATTAAAAAAAGCAATTACAAGTGTATGTTAATGTGTCAGATACATTGTATTTCTTTTTTTATGACCAAGAATTATCCATAGATTTTCAGAAGGGCACATGTTTTCTGTTTGAATTTTAAGTAGGTTCTCTAGTCCACAAAATATTTTCTTGTTTGTCGCATCAATGTGTTTTATGTTTACAGGCCCTCTCTGATAAATATCTTCCCTTAGTTGTTAGCATCCCACTCAAAGTTTCCATGCCTATTATATCAGTAGTGTAGCTAGTAAATTATAGGCTTCAGAATCAACACTTCCTATTTTTATCAACAAGCTCTCCATATTCAGCACAGTGTCTTTTACAGGATGCCAGTTATAGTGTAAGTTCAATCATCCTACTTTAGTTGCAGTGTTTAGATGGCAACTTATACACAATTAAAATACACATTGAAAATTCATGTACTGTAATAATAGGTATTCCGAACACTTTTAAGATATCAGTAAATACAATTAAAAGCACTAACCGGTTGTTCCCATCCTTAAGACTTTAATGTGAAAATAAAATGTTGAAATGTCATGTGTATCAGTCAGATGTTTTTCAGAGTTTTTTAGGGATTTGGGAACTTTGTGATCCCCGCTGAAAATGCAGTTACCATCAACTTCGGATGGGTAGAAAAAACAAACAATTTGAAGCTATACAGTGGCATTTATAGCAGAGCTTGACTGGTTTCTTGTCATTCAAGAAATGCAAGCACTACAATTATACACAATAAAATCCTTTTTATTCGGTTCACTCTAAAACAGTCAAGCTACAGAGGACGGCTTTACTGGAAAAGCCAGAAATTGAGCTTTTTCATGACTTTACAACCTTGCTATAATAAGACTATGACATTTAAATGCAAATTAAAGTATGTTCCTGTGAGAAAACCTTCTGAAAACAAAGCCCAATTTTTTCTGGGCCAATCAGTATGAAACTTTTGCTGTACCAGGACATAAAAATTAGGAAAAAGAGCCAAAATTTAAATGTTCAAAAAATGCAGACATGACAATCTTCAAAAGCTCACAACTTTTTTAAATTTATTAATGGATTTTAATAATTCTTGTACCAAGATGCAGGGTATTATATGAAGAGTTCATGCAATATACAAAGACTGTCAACATTAGTGTAAAAGTAGGTTTTGAAATGGAAGCCATATCTGAAAATAGGCAGAACTGGCAAAAAGCAAAAATTTTCAGAAGTTTACAACTTCCTCAGTAACTGATTTTGATACATTTTGCGCCAAAATGGAACATATTAAAGCCATAATGCATACATCCTAATAAAGAAAATATGATAAAGCAAAGATATGTTACAATGCAAGAATCATTGACTAAATATCAAAATCTTGCACTGTGACCATTGTTTTTAAGAGATTTTCATAATGTACACTGCAAAGAGTAGATTAAATTGTTAATGTCATAAAGGACTGCTTTGTTAAAAATAATCAGACAAGTAACAGCTTTTACGAAGTTTCACCTTGAGATTTTTATTCTGTTGTATTGCTGGTCAATGTGTCCAATGTTTTCAACTTTCCAAGTTCAGCTATCACTTGAGACTGGTTGACCATTAAAGTTCCAATCAAACACAAAACATGACTTAACCTTGGCAATGTCATCACTGACAGGCCATTTGTAAAGATCACTTTTGGTTTTCATCTGGCATAAAAACTGTACAAGTGCTAGATCAGGTTGGTGTACTTCCAACACTTGTCCAGTGTAATACTAGTCATCATAATACACAGCTACCCATACTCCTTGGCATCTGAATTTAAAAGTTTCACTTTCCACTTGAATGTCATTGTTGGCTTCAGTACAGTCACTGTCTTCTGATTCAGGGAGTGATAAGGAAAGCTTTCTCTTCTGATCACAAGGGTTGTACTCTGTTATGAGTCTATGCTCTTAAAATAAGTAACAGAAAAGAGGGAAAGACAACAAGCTTTGTAAAATTTAAGAAATAATTTATATCCCTAGAATAGCAAATTAAATCCCAAAATAATCTAGAAATTACAGACACAAGTCCTAGTAATTTAAAGTCCTGAATAAAATTCAGTAGAATTCCTGAATAAATCCAAAAACTGAAGGAGGTGATGTGTCGGTTATAGCTCCTAGAATGTTGATGTGCGAACAGTCTTTTTTGTTGAATCACAGTAATATAATTCCAGGTTTGAATTCACTAGAAATTCCAGTGAATGTCTTTATCCAAGAATTTATGAGAGCACTTTGTATTTCCAGAGAAAATAATCATTTGAATTCAGTAATTTGAAGAAATAAAATTCTGCCCAACTGGACACAACAAAATATACAATTTCAAGGTGATAGATCATAAAGCAACTGATAAAATCCTCTCAGTTACACTATACATAGTTCTTTACTTGACCTCAGGTCACAATTAGCATTTTCTAAAAAAAACCCCCATTACCTAATGGAAAATAACCTTCTAGAATGATCCTTATGTTTACACAATGATAACCTGGATTATGTATAATTCACTTAGGAAATTCCAAAACCTAGACCCAAATAAACATATTTACTTCTGTTAATAATAATACTGATTTTAAACCCATACAGATAGAGAATAATGTAGCTATGTATTACAGGTTTACAATGAATAAAATAATAAAAGAAAAAGTCAATTAGGGTCAAGCAGAAATGAACTCAGTTTTGGACAAGGTCAAGTCAAACATACAATGTTACATTATAATAGCATGTAATGAAATAAAATAAAACTAACAAACAAAGCAAATTAAATTTACATAACAACTTGACATCAGATGACTGGAGATAGATGGTTGCTCACCCTTTTGATTAGCTGAAGAATGCTTCTACTTATCCTGATTGTCTTAAACCCATTATTGTTTTCTGCAGCCATAACTCATTCTGAAGAGCTTCTTTTAACTTTGATCATGTTGATATGCTGTTTGTAAGTTTCTTCACATCATTGGCACAATAGCAAGGGCCTTCATCGGCCCTGACTACTTGAAGCAGAGTAGCTTTTCTTTCTGTTTCCAACTGCTGCTTTTCTGATTTATTTCTTTTATTTTCCAACATTTTTTCCTTAATCTTTAACATAACCAATCTTAATTGATTATTGTGCGCTGCTTACAATTGTCTACAGTGTCCTCATGCTTTTTCATCAAGCCAGCACTTTCTTGAATTTCTTTACTTGACAGCCAGTCACCTATCCTGTTTCTTTTAAGCATGTTAATGGTGGTGTGGTGGTGAAGAGAAAAGTAAGTCTTCAGTCACTAGAACATGTCTCCCAACAAATTGGTTGGAGGACAGTGGGATATCGATGAGATTCGGTGTATTTTCGATTCTCCAGAAAATCACATAGTTGTCTTCCTGTGACTTTAAGATAGTTTTTGAACAGTTCCTGCAGAGCTGATTTCAAAGTAACAGTGCTCTCCTCATTTAAACTTTGCAAATAATTGTACACAGAGTCTATTACAGGGCTGTCCTGAAGAAACTTGCCATTAAAAACACCTGGAAATATTTTGGCTAACATTTCTGAAGGACCTTTTATGAGCTGTTGTAAAACTGTGGCCATTTTTTGTATATATGTATGAAGGTCAGCATATTTTATGCTACTTTGCAACATCTCCCAAAAAGGACCAGTGACATTGTGGAATGTCAGAGCAACAGCTAGTACAAGGGTCATGATACGATCATCTTCTGCATCAGCAGCCACACTTTCCAGTTTTAAATTTGAATGACCAAGGTAGCCATTTTTCAGAAATGACACAATATCAGATTTATGGTGAATCAGCAGAGTTGCCTCTTCTCTTTAAAATAATTATTAAATCTGTTGTTGCAGTAACTTACCACCCTGCTTTCGATGCCATGCTGAGAACAGAATGCAATCCACTCAGCTCAAATACCGTTTTTCTCATCACCACATGATTCCACCACATCACAAGCTGTTCTGACAACCTGGAAGTTGCATTTTCTGCCCACTTGTGGAATCTTGAAATTACCATCTCTGTCATGGCTAAGACTATCGACTTCTTTCTCTATGTCTTGAAGGGTTTGCTCAGCTGGCCTGCTTAGTCCAAGAAGATAGTGGGCGTTACAATATAAGAGGGGCCCAGAGTGGCTAAGTGGTCTAAAGTGCTCACCATTACGGATAACTGCCATCTTGGCTCTCTCTCTGTGGGTTTGTGTCTCGGGTTCAGCCAATGTGGGTATGTGAGAAAGCTTGCCAGTAGCTTCTCGTGGGTTGGTGGTTCTTTCCTGGGTTTTCCCGGGTTCTTCCTCCACCATTTATACTGGCTGCCATGTATAGCCTATATGGTGCTGAAAAATTGTGTTAAACCATATAACATCAACACCAACAACAACAATATAAGTGTAAATATTCATCACTGTTCCATGCAACTTTACGATATTGTAATTGAATTTCTTCATCACACTAGCACAATCTGACTTAGTGCTTGTTGATTTCTTCAAAATTTCCTGAATAAGAATGTCTTAGTTCACAGAAATCTCTAGGAGAGTAGCAGCATCTTCAGTACCAACTGAAGTGAGCGTTGCCATCATCAAGAGTTATTTGATGACCAATCAGCTTTTGACCAATTTTTGTCGTGCCTCAGTAAGGGGTGTAAAGTGTTCAGATTTAAGAATCTGTTATGTTGTGTGGAATTTGCTCAAAAAATGACCTTCATCACTCATGTTTAAACAACTCTAAACACATGGCAACACATTTTTCTCAGTATTTGTATGAAATACATGATTTGAGACCATTTTTATGACATCTGGGCAGTCAGATGCGCCACTCCACAACCTTGAGGGGCAATTACAGTTTTTGGAATTCATCAGTAAAGTTACCACGTTCTGTATGAGTCTGAAGCTTGAACAATTTTTCAGGTTTGGCAGCAAGCTTTTAGGATTTTGGACTAACCTATTCTTTTTAACTATTTCATTTCTCAGCTTGTTTTTTTTTGCAGAAATAATTGAAATTTTCTCACACAGTATTTCTCCAAAATGGTACACTTTGTCTTTTAGCTCAACGAACTCAGCTTCTAAAAATTTTTGTTTGGGCTTTGCTACGCTTTTGACACTTTCTACTAATTCAACATCTGATTGTTTAAATTTTTCAAGGACAGGCAGATGTAAATTTGTGCTAAGGAAAGATGTGTAATCCTTTAGATTGCAATTTTCTGTTTTTACAAGAGCTTGTGAATTTTCAACACTTCTTTCAGATTTATTTTTGATGATTTCACATTTAAACACTTTAATCACATTTCAAACAACTGGTCAGGCAGTCTATTTCTTGAATGAAAGTTTTCTAACTCAACAATGACAGCATTTGTCATTACACCAACAGATGGCTGGAATAGACTTTTGTCCAAAAGGGTTTTCCTGTTTAGTCCAAATTGAGACAAAGTCTCTGTAACAAAGTCCAAATCTACAGGCTGCTGAAGAAAGTCTTTCGAGTTAGAATGTGGTATCTCCATCACAATTTTTTAAAACAAAATGTTGGACATGTGAAGCAGTATGAGGATAGGGTGTCTCTTGATAGAGTTTCTTAATCCACTCAAAAACCTGAAATGTGAAAAAGTTAAGTCAGATGCACTGAACAGATGAACAAAGCAAAAGAAAAATATTAACAAATAAAAGAATAATTAAATAAATATGTGTAGATTAGTTTTGTTTAGCCCATAATAGTATTTCATTTTTAAAAATGGTCCTGTTTTGTGGTTAAGCACCACTTGTTTGATTCCATACGTTGTTCAAAATTATCGGATGAAAATGTGGAGTAAAAAAGCAAAACCGCCTGTGGTTGTCACATCAGTACTCACCTTCTACTTAATCATAAAATATGATAACACTACAGTATATTCAACCATACAAATATAAAATCATAAATCTTACCTTATCCCAATTGCATTTTCCTGTTTCACGTGAACAATATAGTTAGACAAAGAGCTTGTTGGTACAAGGTACCCCTGGTAGACTGATTCATTGTTCCTATCCTTGGGCCAGAAATGCTTTTCTAAAGTTAGGTACACATCATCACCTACAGATTTGATTAAAAAAAACAAAACACAATGTATACAATTTACAAAATAGAAATTAGAACTAGTTTGTTCCACATAGCATCACAAATTTTTCCTGTCTGTAAATTTTCAAGTCAGAATCATTAAATGTGGCTAAAGAAAGTACTTCTTTTAACACAAAGTGTTTTAAACGAATTGGGTACTTCTAGCTACATTTAATGATGCTGACCTGAAAATTTACTGAGTTGTTACAGATTGGAAAAATTTGTGATGCCATGTAGATATATAACAATTTTAAATTTGGCTAGCTAGATTTACAATGCCCTTTCATTGTTAATAAAAACTTATCCCAAAAATTTTGGATCTTGGTCAGAATTAAAAACCAAAAGAAACAAAGTCACAGGAAATAAAGAAGGGTAACACAGTCCATTTTCCTTTTGATAAATTGTGTTTGCAAGCAGAAATGTGAAAGGTCACAATTTTATCTATCTCCAGTTCAATGTGTTAATTAGTCACATACACCAGAACAGAAAATTGTCACCAAATTTACTTTAAATAAGTAAAATATCAAATTATGTCACCAAATTTACTTTAAATAAGTAAAATATCATGCCATGCATCATCCGAGGTGACTTTTTCATGTGTATTTTATAGTGCAAAAATGATTTAGCTGAGGAAATCGAACTTGAAAGGTTTTCCTTGAACTGTAGAATAGAACCCACAGTTAATGACTACAGGTGAACAAAAAACAGATAAAGACAAAAATAAATATCAAACATTAAAAATGAACCATTTTACTTACAAAATAGGGATAGCTAATCCATGGATGGAATATTGGAGGCTATAATATTTCATGGATTTACATCGGGTCAGGTGGAATAAGTGTTAGATCAGTCATTGCAGAAGGCTTATTCCCAGCATACTTATAAACAGTGTGGTGATCTTGTGTGGTGGCATGAAAAATAACGCAATTTATACAGAAATTTTTTTTTATAAGTGAACAAGCTTTAAAATTATATACTAATTTTGTGTTTGAAAATTGAGTTATACCTGAAAAGTAATTTTGAAGTATTCATTGTGTACAGTTTGAAGCAAAAAAACCCCCCTGATTTACATAGTAAAGATAACAAAATGTAGGTCATCCTCTCTGCTTTATGATGGTGCTAAATATAGTAACCTGGGAATTACCATGCATAATCCCAAGCCTTACAATAAACACATGTAACATTTCGACATTTGGACAAACTGCCACTGAACAAACTGTGCCCTTTACATACCTCAAACATGTTTTTAAAAACGAAAATAAATGAAAAACTCAAAGATTTATGCATAAAATAATAGAATTAAATCAGTTCTTGTGACAAATGCATATTTTTATTGATTTTATTAATAGTGATGACATAAAATATATTGTTCAAAATGTTTACTTTTGTTCTGCTGGCAGCCCATTTCCCTAGTCTGCTAGGGCAGCTTGGAACACCTAAATTTAATAAACTGACCATTCAATTTTCAGGGTGGGTGGGAGAATGCAGTTATCTCTCAAGCAGAGATAATTTCTTTTTCTTTTATCGGAATTATTTTCATTCTTCGAAAAAATAATATAATGGATATAATATGGTGTTATTTTGCTATAAGCCAGAAGATACTTGTTGCAGTTATTTGAGAGCTGTAAATTTACCCCCAAAATCCGAGGCCCTCACCTCAGAATATTAAATTGTTGGTTCCTAATACAATTGCAGTATACCATGGTATAATTTGCAGTATGTTAAGAAATACCATGGTACAAAATATTTTTTATGGTACCCAGCTCTAATAATATAGAATCAAATAATAGAGTACAATAGGGTCATACACACACAATTACATATGCTGCCCTGTAGCATTAAAGATGTTGGAAAATAAAGAAAATTATGAATATGAACAATGGGTGAAGTAAAAACTTGGTCCTGACAAATCATTTTCTCCAAGGTCTCATGACCTGGACAAGTGGCTGGGAAGAAGATTTGTACAGCCCTGGAGGTGTTTATGTCTTGTATAACATGTAAAGCCATTTTGACTTTTGGAGTTGCAGTTATCACAGTATACATGTATAAATGTTGGTTACATGGACATAATTTTTGTCTCTCACTTAATTATTGGCATTTCACTTTTCTCATGCCTTTGAAGCATGGGCAAGACAGGAGATCACTTTCAGGTTGTTGTAGGTATGAATGTTGAAGTTTTGCATCTCAGTTCCTCTTTCACTGTTGTATGTACAGTAATCAAACTTTTATGGCTGCATTTATCTGGCAGGGTATTCACAATAGTTATGTGGTTTAAACTGATTTATTGGTACATTGTCAGTCAACTGGCTTTTGCAGTACTTTTATTGATTTTATAAAATACAGTTTCCATTGAATCCTTCATATGTTTTGAATGAATGTTTCTTTTTGTTTTTGTTGAAATGTCTTTTGTTCTAAAACCCCAAAACATGGGTCTGCTGATAAAAATGGTTGAACTGCATGTTATATTCCATCTGTTGCATAGCGGGAACCCAAAATGCTGGATGTAGTGTCCGAAGACTTGCATAATCTGGTACCAGTTAAAAACAATTCATCTGGCCCCATTTTTTACTAAAATTGCTCAAGAAATATGGAAACTCAATAGATAAGCTGCCATTTTCAGGGGAGAAGTTTGTGGGTGAGACAGTGGACTTGAAAGCCAGTTTATCTGACATCATCCTTTCCGGATCCCCGTGTTGCTGGTACCCCCATCTATATCCAACTAAATGAAAGCACAATATTGCTAAATTTTGCATGAAAATGATGGCATTCTTCAAAATTTTTAAACCATTCGTATGCATGTCAATCAGACACCATCATATATCAGTGTGAATGACTGCTTGCCTGAATTATGCAGTGTCTTGAGCTGATCATATGGGCATTTGTTGATTACAGTGAACCATCACATTCTTTATTTAGGTAAATGAATCAGTTTGTGCTTGAAGAATTGAGCTGTTTCATACTATATGGTTTGCTTAGTTACTTCACAAACCACTGATTACCAAAATGGGTTGTTCCTATGGTAATCACCCTTCTCAAAAATAGTCTTGTCGACAATATTGCCATGAATATAGTGAACATTACCAAGAGGTTTTTGGGGGGTTACAAATTCATGGCACAGTATTAACAGAATCTACCATAAAATGTTTATTGTGAAGTATAGTTTGAAGATTCTCAGTTGTTACAGCATGGTAAAAAAGTGAGCGTCAAGAGTTGTTTGCTCGCGCTACAATGACAATCATTGTTTTTGATTTATTGTACATCTTTTACTTCTGTTGCATTGATGGCTCTTGTAATGTACGATTCATATTGGGGGACAGTGAAGGAAATGATCTAGATTGCATGATTCATATAGGGGGACAGTGAAGGAAATGATCTAGATTGTATGATTCATATTGGTGGACAGTGAAGGAAATGATCTAGATTGTATGATTCATATTGGGGAACAGTGAAGGAAATGATCTAGGTTGTATGATTCATATTGGGGGACAGCGAAGGAAATGATCTAGATTGTATGATTCATATTGGGGGACAGTGAAGGAAATGATTTAGATTGTATGATTCATATTGGGGGACAGTGAAGGAAATGATCTAGATTACAATATGTATCACAGCATATGAATACCATTTCAAAAACTTGCTCTTGTACTGTCTTTCATAGTGTCTTGTATAGTTTTCTTCCTGTCCAGTTGACATCTTTTATTCCTTCTAAGTTACTTCTTTTGGAGGAACGTTTTATGAATTGATTGCTTAATTTTTATATATAATATGAAATTATTGAATGAAAGTTTCAATCTATGCAACCTGTTGAATGAATCTTTATCAGTTGGATCTTCTGGTCATAAACAGAGAGAGCTTAAGGCATAGCCTGTTGTCCATTGTCAGACAGCTGTTGTCCATCTGACCACAAGTTATCTTTACTCCTAAATTACTTCAAGGATTGCCATGAAACTTTGCACACATTAAACCCTAAGTCTAGTTGGAAAACGATGCTACTTGTACATTAATGTGGCTATGACAGCAGCCAGCTTCAGAATCTTGTTATTGCCACTCCTTCTCAAAGGATGGTCGTATCAATATGGGGTTTTCACTAAGACTTTTTATGAAGTCATATTTGGTACTGACATGACTTTAAGTATGACTGCCACAATGGCCAACTTGAAAATCTTGTTATCTCTTCTTCTAAATGGCTGGTCATTTTAACACTGTGCTTTCATGGAAAGAATTTTTATGCTGTCTAGCTTGTACCAAGAAAAAATGGTGCCACTCTGATATTGAATATGGCTACCATGGCATCCATCTTGAAAATCTTGTTATTGTAACTCCGCAAAAATGGTATGGAGTTTTCACCAGAAGATGTCTTGTTGGACCTAATTAAACTGGTGCCACTCTGATGTCCAATATGTTAACCATGGTGTCCATCTTGAAAATCTTATTATAGGTAATCTTAAATGGAAGATCATTTTGACATGGGCATTTTCATATAAACAGTTGTTGCGGTGTCTAGGTGGTCATAAATGACAGTGATGCAAAATGACCCTCAATATGGTGGTCATGATGAAAATATCTTTTTCTACTCCCAAATGGATTATGATATCAACATGGGTTTTCAATGCTAGACTTCTTACAATACCTAGTTGGTTCTAATTGAAAAAGGTTCGATAATGAATGAGATACAGGTATATTCTAATACTATGCAAGTTGGCTTAGTGAAATGATCAACTGCTGCAAGTCCAGTGAGTGTTGTTCGTTTTTTTTACTACCTTTTATATGTAATTTTTGACTTGGGGGGAAATAAATGAACTAAAATAAAAGCATCATGGAAATATATTTGCTGATTTCATTAAGGAAATTTCAGAGATGTTACTTTCATAAACAAATGTCTTTATTAGATGTTTATTTTTAGATTTAGATTCCTTTCTTCACAAAATATGTCATCACTTGGTTAAATATCTGAGGGAAATATTTGCCATCTCATGATTATCTTGAACATGTCAAACATTATTTAGACTTGGCTCTATAGCCTTGATGGACTGGGCCAAAAGCAACAGTTGAAGTAGCTGTAGCTGCCTTTGTGCTTAATTTTCTTGAACTTATTGATTCGAATGCAGAGCATTAACACAGAGGTCAGTGAAAATCAAAAGTCTTTCAGATTTCCAGTTTGCTCAGATATGGAGCTTTCAGATTAATCAAATTGTTAAAATAATGCTTATCAATTAAAAAAAAAAAAGTTTTTTCCCATATCTTGGTACATCCAAGGTATAGAAATGTCACGACTCCAGAATCATTTTAACTTTTGCAGCTGAATAAACTGGCAAATCAAGCTATACTTACTCTGCCTGGCAAATTGTGTTTATCCAGCTTGGATTCAAGCATCATGCAAGGTAAATAAACCCAGTCGCTGTGCATCCTTATTCTGTATACAATTAAATGATTGGATAACACAATCTGGTATGTGTTACCATAACAACTCAGAAGCTGCTAGGGCAGTTGTTAGTGTGCTGGATTCATGATCAAAAGGTTGTGGGTTAAATTCCTATCATTGAATCAGCCCTGGTCAACTACCACGCTGTGTGCTTTGGCAAGGCAGTTTACTCCATTTGCCTTGACAAGAAATAACTAATATGTTGTGATTCCTCCCCCATCAAACTTAAGTTCCAGATCTGATCTGGGAATTCTTTCAAGATTATATGTTATGGACTTTAGCAATAACCCTAACACTAAAATCATGAAGTCATAGATCAGGGTTAAATATGAGGTCCTCAGTTACAGGTCAGGCAGGGGAGGATGTGAAAAATTACTGTTATTTGCCCCATAAGATTTGTGCATACATCAGTTTGGCATTGGTGTAGACAATACTAACAAATAAAACCATAAAGTAAATGTTTGCAGGCTAAATGTACCAGTATTTTGCATTTCTTCATTTACAATACTTAGCTACCATCTGATAAGACAGATTGGTCCTAAAACATATGAACATTTATGTATGAATTACAATGTGTTATTGCTGCCAGTGTTTTGATTTGGCGGCATTATTTAATATTGTGTATAACTAAATATATTGAACCTAGTTGTGAATTTTTTAATAAAAGTCTTCATCAGAATATCTTGTTTTCATTTTATCTGTCGTTCATTGCAAGAGAAACATTTGTTCCAGACATTGAAACCAAACATAAATTGTTTTAGTACATTATTTTCTCAGAAAATATTTATGCAATCACATTATCATTAGGAAATAATGTCTGCTACCTCTGAATCCAGCCCTCCTTGAAAGGTGAAAAAGAAAACACCATTTCCATCTATATACCGTATAAAGGGAAGTAACTTTTACATGCTATAACTTCCCTTTCCCCAGTTAGTTGGCCAGCCATATATCCTGGATTTGTAGCAGTTCAAGCTTTAGTGAAGTCTATAGTGGGATGCTTACATATGCTGGGAAGGGTGGAATGGATTGATAGAATGTGATTGGGTAAGCATATTAAAGGAAAACAATTTTTAAAAAAAATTCTTTTCTGTCATACACATTTATACCCTATCACATTAACATTTGGAGAATAGGCATGAGGAGGTGGAAATGCTTCAGCAGCCAACCTCTACCATGTCACCAAGTAACAGATGAATGCTGTACTGAAAGGATGAACTGCTTCTAACATTAAGGTAGTGCAACCAAAGATACCTTTTCATACTTGTGCAGGGGAGATTCCTGTGGGATCCCACACCTGGCTATTGCCTTATGTTTTAATGTTTCCTGGATGAATCCAGAGAAAGTTGTAAGGTCATGCCCTGAACTGAAGTTGTGCTGTCATGAATGGGGTCTGGTAATTGTCTAGGCAGCTTCTGGTGGCCCGACCAGATTTAGCTGTCTCCTTTGTGAGGCCATGTCATGTAAATAGATCCTGGAGGTATTAAGCTGTGTGCCAGCTGACTGACTCCACATTTTGTTATGAGTTGTAACTGATCAAAGTGAGTGCAAGCAGTTGTTTTTTGATTGTCTATAGACAGTAACCTATTTTTAGAGATGAAACCAGGTTGCATTATTAGCACTACTAAGCAGTCAAAATGGAACTGCATGTGGTCAGATCCATGGACAATGCATCCAACTTCACCCATCAAGCTAAAGCTAGTGCTATCAGGAAACAAGTTGTGTATGATAACAGTTTCAGAAAGGGTGTAGATGGGTGCTCAAATTTGGAAAAATTAGCCATGTCAAGAACTAGATAAAGTTCTATTTTGAGAACAGATGAGTAAGCAGGACCTGGACATGTCAAAATTCAATAAGTCAGTAAGATCCTTGTTGCAGCCATTATCATCAATTTTATGATGTCTGAACTTGTGAAGTTGCTAAATGGTATCCCTTCATCGTGATGGAGGCTAACTTTTTGTCCCTAAAGAGGAATAGAAGGAAGCTGGCCAGTTAGGACATAAAGACTGTAAGTGACGAGTTAACATGGCACCAGTCAATGAAATGTGCCACTTCTACCTGTATGCCTTGAAGGTGGAGTACTGTCTAGTTGTCTAGATCCTCTCTATGGTAGAAGTGCAGAACTCCTTTTCATACAGGGCATCCCAGGCATGAAGGAGCAGTGTCCACAGACAGGTATGGAATACTGACGACCTCAGCTGCTTGAACAGCTTGGGGGTCACTGATTTTACTGGGTACATCCATCACTAAACTGAGCAGATTCTTGACCCAGGACTTGTCCCATTGGAAAGGGGCAATAAAAAATATTTTGCAAATGCTGACTCATTTTCTGGATTATTTTCAGGTATGTTGTGTAATATTTGTTGAAATTGGGAGAAAAATAACTTGCATCATAAATCGGTGTGTGACTTTTAGGATGTAAATTCTTAACATGACACGCTGAGTCACCAGATCATATGCATTTTAGAGCAGAGATATCTGTGAAACAATACCTGTGAACTGTGGAAAATTGAACATAACCATAAAGAACAATGTCCCAACTTAATAAATCTGGATAAACTAGGTACACATATGTCCCATTTATGTTCGACTGCAAAAGGGGGGTTCTCAGTACACTATTTCATACACAGATTAAGAACTGATTAAGCTCAGAAACAGCTGACATATTACTGCTTATACAACTCGAGGGTGGAATCTTATGTTTTTAACAGTGTTCAAACGTAGTGGAACAGGAAGAAAAAGATGCATACTGAAGTGTTGGGTAAATAATGAATTAGGACAACACCCCTCCCCTTTATGAAACCCCATTTTGGTGACAAAAAGGGAGATCCCCTTCAGGTAAAATCTGGGCAGCATTTCT